>BRZM01000851.1:277322-412588 GCA_033238685.1 Lates japonicus
TTTTAATGAACACACAATCTCTCACTCTGAGGCTACAAAACACACTGATTGAATTAGAGCAGAGAGAGAGAGAGAGAGAGACAGAGAGAGAGAGAGAGAGAGAGAGAGAGAGACAGAGAGAGAGAGAGAGAGAGAGAGAGAGAGAGAGAGAGAGAGAGAGAGAGAGAGAGAGGTATGAGAGAGAGAGAGAGAGAGAGAGAGAGAGAGAGAGAGAGAGAGAGAGAGAGAGAGACAGAGAGAGAGAGAGAGAGCCTTGCTCAGAGGCACCTCAGGAGGAGAACCAGGTTGAAAGTAACACCGAGCCTTTCTCCGAGCCTGTAAGAGTCTGGTATGTCCAACTGTGTCAGCAGGCAATGAACGCAACACTGAACAGAACCACAGTCTTTATTTATTGTATTTTATTTACTGTGTTTCTTTTCCTATTTTTTTCATGACTGTCGTGTTTATAGTTTGATGAGTCATAAACCTGATCTACTGACTGATCATTGATTATTGATCAGTTGAACCTGCTGAAGTTTACAGTGTAGATGAAGATCAGGTTTGAGCGTCAGGACACAGTCTCTGTGTGTTTATTACATTTATCAGAACATTTCACTTGAATCAGGAATTTGAGGAAATGTAAAGTGTTGATGAGAAGTTGAAGTTTAAAGGACAGAGTATGTCTGACGTTTAGACGTGGGCCGGTGCGAGACTCCGACCATACGAGATTACCTTAACCATAAATATCACAGTATTGTGATTACAGTTCTGAAATGTCTGGTAAGAAAAACAGCTTTTTTCTCCATTGAACTCAACCTGTTTTATTTAAGTTGGAAAGTTGTTCCCAGAGGCAGAAAAATCAGCTGTTCAAATTAACGAACTTGGGAGGTTAAAGCAGCAGTGTGAAGGATTTAGAGCCATCTAGTGGTGAGAACGTAGATTGCAGCCGACTGAATACCTGTCCTCTGAACTCTGTCAGATTCTACGGTGGCCGAGTGATAAAAAGGCGTCAACAAAAGGTATTAAATGTCTTTAAAATCACACTTGACCCAAAACGCCTGAAAATCAGGACAGAAAAGTTTTTTGGGGGTTTTTTACTCACACAGTCTGTCACAGTCTGACGGCAGCGCCCTCAGGGAAACTGTATAGTTAAATGTTGTATTTAGTTGTTAACCTGTGAAACTATAGGTAACAGCTGACATGTAACAGGCTGTGGTGTCAACATAAAAACACAAAAAGCTCCTGTACAGAGCCACTGTTTGGTTCAGTTTGTCCGTTCTGGGCTCCTGTAGAAACATGGCAGACTCCATGGAAAAGGACTCACTCCCTGTGTAGATACAAACTGCTCATTCTCAAAGAACGAAAACGCAATGATGATCAATTTAAGGTGATTACACTGATAAAAACATCTCTTTGTAGATTATATTTCTGTCAATAGATCCTGTAAATGTTCCAAACTGGAGCTTTAACTGACCCTGGATCAGCAGAACTTTAGTGACTCGTTGATTCTCATTTAGAGACTCATTGTCTGTGTTTCCTGTGGTGTTTCCGATTCAATATTTCATATGAAAACTGAGGGAATACAACCTAAACTCTGAGGTGTACTGTACAGGTGACATCTAACTATTTAGCTGTATCTGCAGTAAAGTCATTTCTGCTTCTCTGCGTCTTGTATCCGACCATGTGGAGCTGCTGATCCCTGCTCTGCAGGCCGTCCGGATTCTGTCTATGTTTATGGAAATGTTCTCTCTTCACCGTGGACCCTCAAAAAAACAGTCCTGAGCGTAATCTCATGCTTTTATTTTTACATTCAGACTGAGGCTGAAGGCTCAGCGTGAGATTAAACTGCAGCAGGCTGAGCTCCAGGTTCATTTCCATCTGATTTAAATATTCGTCCCCTCGGTCGTCGCTCGGTGACGAATCTGACCCTGAACTGATATCTGAATCTGATCGCGCTAAAATAGCACTGAGTGTCTCTGAGCTGTTTCTGTTGCTGCTGGGAGGACGGAGGATTTTAACTACCCACAATCCACTGCTTTAAACACGAGGAAGGCCCAGAATATGAGTACCCTGCAGGAGCTTTTAATCTACAAACCCCCTGGTCTCTAAAGTGTGTGTTCATACATGTGTGTTAATGGAAACTCCACCTCAAACCTGTTTAAATAAAACTTTAATCCTGTTTCATGTTCTCAGCGTGTCTGTTTCATTTTATAAATAAATCTTTAAAAAATCTAATTAGATTCAACACCGATGTACGAAAACACGGATTTCATCATCAGTCATTCATGATGGATTAAAAAGAGTTGGAGTTTCCTTCAGGCTCCGTTTCATTTCAGAAATATTTTAAAGCTAAAACAGAGGTGGTGTAACACAGGAGGACTTTACATCAGCAGTTTGAAACTAGAATTACTACGACGAAGGCTGCCCCCTGAAACGCATCTACTCTGCAGCAGTCAGGAAGTCCCTGATTCAACTCACAAAATGTCAGTCACCGAGTCGTTACATGTTTTTTTAGCTGCCTTTACTTTCCATCGCAACGAATATGCACAGCTGAAGCAGAAACTACCGGAGTTAAAACAGACCGACAGAAGAGACATGGACCAGTAGGATTTATAACTGAGCTGTGAACAAGACGCCAACTTTATGTCTCAAGAGTTTCTGCTGTTTACAGTTTGTAGGAAAATTACTGTCACTGCTGCAAATACACGACTCTGCAGAGGACTTTTAATTTGAAACGACGGTCACAGAAAGCAGAGACAGCAAGAGAAAAGAGAGAGAAAGGTAGATTTACCTCGCTAACCTCGCTAACATTAAGTTAGATTTGATCGGTCCCAAATACGGGTTATCAGCGTCTTATGATTACTAATAATCGGTGTCTGTATTGGCCCTGAAAAAAGGTAAACACACCTGAAGCTGCTGAAAACATCTGGAACACAGCTGTAGTTTCCTGGTCTAATAGTAACAGTAGTAATCTTCCACAGACTGCGTTCCCAACTCTCAGATATGAACTTGAGTGTGTAATCATTAAACTGTTGAAATGCTCCTTTAACGATGTTCCACCAGGACGAGTCTCAGAGTCTCGATTGAGCCTCTTAAGTCCTCGCTTGACAAAATGAGAACACTTTAACAGACCGGACCCGCCGGACTCCACAGACGTTGAAAGATCACCTTCAGGTAATGATCTTTCTTCTTTTTTTATTTATTTTTTTTTAAACTCCCACCCGGGGCTCGGAGCACGTCGAACATTCGGAGGCAGGAGTTTCTCCTCGGCTCCAGTTTTCTGGGGCAGACAGGAAACTTTGGCCCACTCAAAATTTGGGACACGGTGTAAAAAAACAAATGAATAATACCTGCTCAAAGTGGGCCACCTCCAAGACCAAATGACCAATAGGAGGTGGAGGAAAATTTCTCCCCGAACACTCAATCTACTTTCCTTCATTTCCAGTCTGTCAGGCGGACGAGTGACGGAGGGTTTTTTGTTTTTGAGCTGGTTTTTGAAATGAGGTCAAAGACTGAGACGGAGATCTAAACTTTCAGGGTGAAACAAAGGCCAAACTGGGACAAAACACACACAGACACACAAACACCGAGAAACTCAGACACAAAACAAAGTCTGGAGACGGAGAAAAAGATTCAGGTTTACTGTGGACGCTCATCCATTCAACGTGAATGAATCTCTTCCTATTTAAAGAGCTGTTTCAGCCCAGTGCTGCAACATACAAGCAACTACCTGACATCATTTTCTTCAGCACAACCTGGGCTATGTAAATATTCATGTTTCTATACTGACACGTGATGTTGTAAACAGTTCTAAGACCATAAAGCCAAAAGAAAAACTAAAACCAAATCAGAATTTAGAGACTTTTCTTTTTTTCATTTTTCAACAGAAACAACTACGTCGAGGTGTTTGGAGTCTGTATCTGTGTCTCAACTAACAAAGACAAAAACAAAGGCAGAGCTGCACAGACACACACTGCACCTCCATGGCACAAAACCATTCACAACATGTTCACCAATATCTCCGGAACTACTACATTGAGTCTGTGTTGCAGGAAGAGACGGCCTTCAGCTGCAAAAGTCATTTTTATTATCACACTACAATGTTCTCCAAGTGCACATGGAGTCATCAGCTTCTTTCAGATTACTGTTACATCTCTGAACAGTGAGTTCATGCTGCACTAAAGGACGTCTGTAAATCAGTGATCCGCCATTTTGTGACTCATTGGATCATCACTTATGATTGGTTTATATAGTTACAATGGTTGTGATGGATTTCACTCATCAGAACAGAGTAAAACACTGATTTACCGATTTTATTCTTTTTTCCAGAAATACTGAAAAATGACACCAGTTTCCACGATGGATTACTCTTCACCTGGAAAGATTCTAATCACAAACGACGGCTCATTGTAAAGACAGATCGCAGCAGGACAGTTTTTAAAGTAAGTTTCTACACAGAAATACTGATGAAAGTATCAGACAAGTACTTTTCCAGGAACCGCAGAGGGAACTGAAGCTGCTTTTACAGAGATCACGTTAAAAAATGTTTTGTTTGTTTACAATGACTAACTTCAGTCGCTTGTTGTTAGGTTTTGTGGATTTTTTTTGTTGTATTTGTATCATGTATAAGTTCCTTTTTTAAATACGTTCTATGTTTTGTTGTTATACTTAAAAATCATAAAAATAAAAATTTTAAAACAACAACGAAAGCTGAGACTTTACAGGTTTAAACAGAGAAGCAGCAGGCGTCTGTCAGCAGAGGATATAAAGCGAGGTCTCATGTCAGCGGTGGCATGTTCTCAGTAAAATACCTTCACATGCTACAAAGAGGACGGGGGGGGGGCTGGAGGGGGTCGGGGGGGTTGGGAGGTTTTAGGGCATTTCCAGCCAGAGGGATAAAGACTGGAGGGAAAGAGGGAGGAGGTCGAATCTTATCGGATTTAATCCAAAGACAGACGTACACCCCCCCTCCCCAAACCCTCACCCTCCCTCCCCCCGCCAACTGCTCAAGGACACACACACAGACACACACACACACACACACACACACACAGAGGAGGAGATTAACCCCTTCAGCCTTTTAAGGTCTCAGAAATGAGGCCACATCTACAATAAACTGTTTGTTCTGAGGATTCAAACCAGCAACCTGCTTTAAGACACGTAACAGACCAAATCTGGATCATAAATCTGTGGCTGCAGCTCCTGGTTCTGGCAGAATAAAGAGGAAAAACCTCAGATAATGTTTTCTGTCAGAATAATCATTCAGAGGCAGTGATGAGTGTGACAGGATCTGAGATCAGGATCCACTGATTCTCTAAAAATGGCCCAAAATTTATTTTCATTTATTTGACCAGGACGACTGAAAACTCTGCAACTCCTCTTCAAACTTCAAACTTCAAACTACAGCTGCTTCTTTGTTAGCTTAGCTCCTGTTTTAGCTTCTCGTCCAGTCTGATGCAGACAGAGCGTGAACTGAAGATAAAAACTCAGTCTTTCTGCTGCTGAGGAGGCGTCTGCAGATCAGCCTGAGGCGTCACTGCAGGCCTGTTTGTGGAGGCTGCATCTACTGTGCAAGAGTTCACAAAGACAATCAACCCTCCTGACTTTATGGAGTGAAGGAAATGATAGATGACAAATTAGGCTCAGAGAGTTTCACAGCCTCGGTTCAGATCAGAGGATTCTCCTGCTTCAGGATGGACAAACACAGAATGAACAAGGTGAAACATTCAGGAGGTGAAGTACTGAAGCAGCTTCAGGTCTGACTTTTCGGCTGCTGCAGTGATAAACCTGCAGGGCGTCTCTGGCCTTCAGCAGCTCTGAGATCAGATAATCCCTGATGGTCTTAATCCCTGACCTGAGAGGGGGAGGAGGGGGAAGGACCCCGTTACCTGTTAAATGTTTGAGGTGGAGGAGAGAGCTTCACCTGAATCCATCTACAACATAACGTGACCAGAAAGATCTCTATATATCACTACCAGACTCCATTGAGAAAAACAATAATTTTACTGGGAGCTGCTGGAATACCACTGCCTCCATCTGTTAGTGTGTTTGTGTTACTGTGTGACTTTCAGTGGTGGAAGAAGTAATCAGATACTTTATAGAAGTAAAAGTACCACACAGTAACACAAACACACTAACAGATGGAGGCAGTGGTATTCCAGCAGCTCCTGTGTTCTGCTCAGTAAAATCACTGTTTTTGTCAATGGAGTCTGGTAGTGATATATAGTGATGTTTTAACGACGCCATCTTTGTCTCATTCTCACATCTGTCTGGAGAAATAACCAAAATCTACTCTGTATTTGCTCTGACAATAATCTGATAATTCTCAGGACATTTCTCTCTCACTTGTGAAGAACGTTTCAGGAGCAGGAAGTGATTAATTTCTGATTAAGTTTTATTTTTACAGCTGACCCTCCTGGCTAAAAAACACTGTCGACAGATGAAACAGCTCCTTGCCAGATTTTTAATGACAGCTTTGAATCTCACTCTTCACACTGCCAAATAAAAACACTCCTCTCCAACCAAAACACCAACTGCTGCTTCGGTTTCCGTCTCTTCCTGTGTCCGGTACGAAACCCACCGATGCCAGGCAGCACCTTCCTCTGACGGGCCAAAAAAAAAAAAAAAAATCACCCAGCAAACCTATTTCACACCAACTCCTACGAGCCTGTGTGAGACACTCATATTAATATTAATGGTTTATGTTCAACACTGCTGAAAAATGAAATAGAGCAGAACAAGATCAACAACGTGATTAAATTCATAAATTAATTTAACTAATTTATGTTGGATAAAGTTTATTTTCATGCCAAGTCTTTTCCACATCGTCTCCCTGGTGACTCTGCAGTCGCCTTTTAACATTTAGTTACTAAAAGTAGATTAAAAAGTGGAGAAATTTCTATTCTCATCCCATGAATGAAGGAAGTGACGGAGTGGAAACTGGACGTGGCTAATTCCTGGAGACACACGCTTCAAAAACTAATCTCCTCCTCGCTGACCGGCGCTGTGTGTCGGTTCTGTTTTCAACTTTGGCCCCAATCAGAGGCTCAGCTGAAGGATCAACCAATCACAGCGCAGTATGCTACTGAACGAGCCAATCCAGAACAACATATGGTTTCTGTGTGTGTTTGTGTCATTGATCCAAACTGGAAAAGATAGAGAAGACTTTCCTGCAGTTAGATAATCAGATTATGAGGAGCTGGGGGGGTCGTCTGTGTGTGTGTTGTAGGCCTGAACGATTTTGGGAAAATATCTTTTTATCTATAATTGCAGTTGCACAGATATTGTGATTTGTGAGGACTCAGGCTGTGGCTCCAATCACAGAGCTGCAGCCACGTCAGGTTAGGTTGACCCACACAGCACAGAGTGAAGGAGCAGCAGCTGATGTTTGAGCTACTGCAGCCGTGCTCAGCCGGAAAATGACGACAGAAAATGTTAATGAAAACCGGACGAAGAAGCCAATGGCAACAACACTCACCAGTGTCAGGGGCCTCCCCCAGCAGAATAATGTTCCCACCACACCACAAAACCTGCTCAGAGATGTCTCGAGGAACACAACAAAGAGCCAAAACTGTTGACCTGGGCTCCAGACTCCCCAGATCCCAAACTGATTCAGTACCTGTGGGACCTGCCTAATGTTGCATAGGTCCCCCTCATACTGGCAAAACAGTTCTGACCTGTTGGGGCTTGGACATGGGATCTCTGAAGATCTCCTCCCCGGGATGTTGGCTGCAGATCGTTTGGGTCCTGTGGGTTGCGGGATGGGTCCTCCATGGATCTGACTTGTTCTGCATCATCCCACAGATGCTGGGTCTATTCCCACTGTGTGATCATGTTTTAGGTTGATGAACAGTGGTTTCATGATCTATGGACCCTGTCTTGTTTCATTCATTTGTTTAAATCTTCATTTCACCTCTAGATTCCAGCTAACAGCTAATAATTAGCAGATACATCACATACTGGAGGCAAGAGATGAAAAACATGAAAACGTTTGAGGTGCACGAGAGCAGAGAGTCGTTTAAAAACAGACGTGTGAAGAGAGAGAGAGGAAGACAGACGCTGCAGCTCATCACATTCATCTGTCTTTAATATGAACAATAACACAGAGAAGGAGAGAGAGAGGTCTAATTATCCAGAAACCATTATGAAGCAATGTGACAGAACGAGAGCACTTTGTGGTAATAACAGCAAAACAGACAGACTGAGTGACGGAGCAAGAGAGAGAGCACTTTGTGTTAATGACAGTAAAATCAGACGCCTGACAGATGAGAGGAAGAAGAAGCAGCAACTTCACTCTGTGGTTTGATTTCTGCTCGTACGAGGCTGCTGTGGGACGAGTGTTCGTCTGCAGCACCGTGTGATGTGACCCAAATATCACAACAACAACAGAGAAGAGAAAGCACACATCACATCTCACTTCAACAACAACATTACACGTCTTTAATCTGACTCCACTGAGGCGTCGACTCGTCTGTTTTAGATGGCGACTGTTACCATCACTGCCGTATTCTCAGATTCTATCGGCTCATTCTATCGGCTCTGAGCATCCACACTTCCTGGTGTGGTCAATAAACCTGCTGTCATAGATGGAGGGGGACATGGCGTTAACAGAGACCATCTTTATACTAAGAATTGTCATGATACTGCAGGTATTTCTGCCTCCGGAGCTGTTGAGTCTGATCTGTGATGTCATGCCTCCTGCTGCTCCTACAATCCTGCTCGATGACTGTTTTTACATTTAAAATTCATGAGTGTTATTGGTAGTCTTATTGCTATAGGGCGGCACGATTCTGGAAAATTGAGAATAATGATTTTTTTGCTTAAAAGTGAAATCACAATTCTCTCTCACAATTTTTTCCATGTGTTTATTGTGTTCATTTACCAGATACATTAGGAAATGGAACAGAAAATTCACAAATTTACAGCAGGGCTGGTTAGATTCCTCTCACCATCAGCAGGGTTTTCTTCTGGATTCATTTTGCCCTTTTTATTTGTCCTAACACAACGTCTGGCCTCATGCTGTCGTTAGCTGCTGTCTCTTACTCGCTCAGGGTTTATTTCTGAATCACCTGGTGTAACTGAACATTGTCATTTGCTGAGGGAGAAGATCAGAGTGTTTGTTTTGTTGAAGCTGGTGTCCCTGATGAAAACGCAGCAGAATCATGGTCATTTATAAATGAGATCGCGCTCTGGATTGAGATTGCGCTTTTAATTCGATTAATCGAGCAGCCCTGCTTCTAAGAGGAGGTTTAAGTCCCCGACAAGAAGCAACAAAAACCTGAATCATTTCAGAGCTTCATTTAGCCTGAACATAAATCTGTTTTAGATCTTCTACAAATGCAAAATCGCATTTTTTGTAACCTCAGGTCAACACCAATAAGCCCAGTCTCTTTTCTTTTCTGATGATTTCTGTCAAAACATCTGAAAAAACCTGACACTGAAACACTTTCACTGGACAGACAGTGTAGTCAGGACATTTCACCATGAGCTGACCAATATTTTTTGTGATATCTCAACTGACACAGTCTCCACCACAACAAGGACGTTTCCAAACGGATGAAACATCGTTCGGTTTTAATTTTTGTTTTGTACACCTGGAGAGAACAGAGAACATCGTGAGACTGTTCAAACACCTGCATCCACACACCTGAATACTCACTGTGTAAATCTGTAAAAACTGTTGGACGTAGCAACGCAAACTCTGCTTTTAAGGAGGATCCCTGACGAGCAGCAACAAAAACCTGAATCATCAAAGAGTTTCATTTTAACAGACTGAACTGATCTGTTTTATTTCCAGATGCAAAACTGCAAATTTTGTAACTCTATGTTGATAGGATTATAGTTTCAGAGAAAAGTGTCCAAGAAAAATATTTTAATTTCCTGAAGCAGAAATAATGAACTGTCTCTTCCAAGAAAAGGGAAAAAAAGAGGAAAAATTCAAAGGATTTTGAAAACAAAACAGAAAAAAGCTGAGAAGCTGTGACTCAGACTGGATTAGTAATATCATCTGAACACTGTTACATTTTAATTTCTGCTGCTCTCTCTCTTCAGCTTCTCTGCTGTCGCTCCGATGAAGCACATTGAAAGTGAGACGACAAACAGAAGCAGACAGAGATGAAACAGACAGAAATCCTGAGGAGTGAGGGATAAAGGAAAAGTGTGGAGAGGAGGAGGCAGATATCAAAGCTGCTCTCAGCGGGCGTCTGACGAGCTAAAGTAAAAATAGTAGGCAGGCAGGTCACCATTAGGACGAGGAGACGCTGCTCCTGTCAAACCCGAACCGCCACTTCCTGTCCGACCAGAGATGAGCAGCTTCTGGAAACATCAGGACAGGAAGTTTAAGTCTTTGTTCGGAGATGGGAAGTTAAACTGAAACGTCACTTTCATCTCGCACTGGTGGCTTCATTTAAAAACCCAGACTTTTATTTTAAATTCCACTTGAGATCCAAAGGTTTCCAAAGACTGTCAGGCTGAATTCTGGGGACATGCACAAGAAAGTAAAAGTATTTTCAAGATGGCTGAATGAGAAACCCGACCGACACCCTCTGCATTGAAAGCAAGCATGTGGAAGCACTTTGGCTTCTGTGAAGTTGAAGGAAAAAGGTCCAGAACCAGAACCACACTGTCTGCAAGTTGTGTCAAACTAAAATATGTTGGAAACACAACAAACATGAGAAAAACACCTGGTTGTAGATGCTGCCGACCAGAGGACCATTGGCCAAGAGATGTCAAAGCTTCCAATCAACTCAGACTCAAAACGAAACGAAAACTCTGTCATAATTTTTATCACTGAGGATTTGCGTCTGTTTTCAGTTGTTGAGAATCAGCTTGTTGCACACTTTGGAGCAGAGTTACAGCGTCCCATCTTAAAAATACTTTACTGACAGAGCGATGGATCATTATAAATACTTTGCTTCCTGTGGAGAAAAAAAGCTGCATCAAGATGCACCAATAATTGTTTTATCGTTTTACCCCAAGTTAGAGGCTACAATCTTCTTCACCTAGATGGAACAGGTTTACATCAGTGTTAGCCACAGTTTTATCTTCTCATCTCCAGTTAAACCCAAAATACAGCTGAGTGAATCCAGGCTCTAAATGATTGGTAGCATAAATGACAAAGAGTGAACAGCTTTGTTCAAACACCCTGAGTTTGTGGTGATGATTGGATTTACTCCTTGTGTTGTTTTACACTTGGCTATGAGCAGCTAAAAGATGCTTTCACTGACAAAAACTAGACTGTCAAAAAACTAAAACTGAATGTTGTCGTGACTTTTAAAGGACCCCACACATCCTGTAAACTCTTCTTAAGTTTGTGTTTTTCCTGACGAGCAAAGAAGAAAGGAACATGAACTGGCTGACAGTCAGAAAAGCTCCCAGCATTTAAAACGCCAACATGCAAAAACATCAACCTGCTAAAACAACAGCTAACTGTCCCAGATACAGACACACAGACACATATGTTTGTGGACTCGTGAGGACTCTCACTGACAAAATACATCCGCCCAACTTTAAACTAAACCTGAGTCTACCCCGACCCTAAAACTAGGTCCAACTTTAGCCTAAACCTAAGTCTACCCCAACCCGAAGTCTAAACCGTAAAACAGCTCTTTAAAAACAATGCCAAAACGTGGCAGAGACATTTCTTTCCAGAGAGACCCACACATAATAGAACTCCCTTTCAAAAACATCCTCACCCTCAAAAATAACCTCACTTTTCACAAATGCCCTCACTTTCCAGGTGTATTTCCAGGTTAAAAACTGAGAGCGGTCCTCACAAAAACATGAGCACACAGACACACACAGTCTCTCAGGTGTCATATATCTTCTGTAACACACCTATTATCATGTGGAGTGTCCTATTATCTGTGTTTACAGGGAACTACAGGAACCAGAAGCAGAAGCTGATGATGTATCACACGCAACCTGTTAATGCTAAGGAGCTCGTTAAATGAGTTAATTAATGCGTTACCTGTCACTGTTGCCCGCGTGAACTCTACATCTTTCCTCGTGGATTCGATTTGTTTATTTGTTGGGTTTAGTTTAGTTTTTCCTCATTAACATGCAGATTTATACAGAAACAGACTTCAGACCTGATGCCGTCGCTGAGTCGAGGGTGTGAAGATGTGAGTGAAGTGTCGAGTAAATCAGCTCCACTATCTCGACACCCTGTAGATCAGCTTTTCATTCACAGACCAGGTATTATTATTGGTCCATTATTATGTTTCAGTGCATTAATAACAACTCAGCTCAAATCACACAGACAGGTTTTTGATTGATCACCTTCTTCCAGGCAGAGCTGAGAAATAACTAACAAACTAATATTAGTCATTTCTTTGTGTAATGTGTAAAAACGGAGGATTTTCTGCAGCCTCAGTGCCTGTTTCTGTTCCTCCTCATCTTAATTCTCCAGAGATCTCAACATCAAACAACAATAAATCTAAATTAGATTCTTAAAAAGAAAAGTACAAAGACTGTCAGTGGAAATAGATTAAAGAGGAAAACCACAAGATGTTTTTCAACAACTCTTGGTGCTAATGTTTGGCTTTCTGCCCAATTCATTTAACATAAAAATAAAAAGAGAAAATGAAAAGATAGAAACAACTGTTGCACTGCAGGTGATTTCTCCAGTCGATGGAGACGTGGTAAAAAAACCTCTCACCTCTGACGACCAGGTATAAACAGCACAGGTGGGATTTTTAGCAGCTACAAAGAGGAAGGTTGCAGTGGGGAACAGAAACCTGCCTTTACTTTTACTCTGCAGAAATCTAAATGACATTTGACACAGAGAAGTCACGCCACAGAAATATCCAGAGAGCCGCACTTATAAATAAATGTAGACCTGTTACTAAAAAGCTTCAGTTTGAACAGCAGTGGGAAAACTTCCACCCTAATAAATCTTTACTTAATTAAACGTTATGCAACTATTTCACCGTAAAATCTCAGTTGTAAATCAGTTCAAAAAAACAGCGTTCATCTCCAATATTCAGCGAGCAAAGTTTGATCAAATCAAGAATTAGAAACAGAGGCTGCAGCTGAATAGTTTTAAAAAATCTCCACCAATCTGCCGCCGTGCGTCACTTTAAACGCTGCTGCTGCAAGGAATCATGGGACAGCATTCTCTCCCTTCCTTTGGTAAAGGAAGGTTCAGTGTCTCCTCTGCTAAAGGAGATAAGATAGGAAGCGCTGAAGGAGGCCAGAGCAGCTCTGATCATGGCTGAGACTCAAAGACTTCAGGATCATTTACCTCAGTTTGAACCTTCAGAAGGAAAAAGGACGATTTGACTGCAGCCAGAGTTTGGTGTGTTTGTTACTTCCTGCTCCAGAAGCAGAAGGGGATCATGGGTAATACACACTGTTGGGTCTCAGTTTTCACAAACAGAACAGACAGTTTGTAATAAAGGAAGAATCCTGTCGTCTGCACAGAGACATTTGATTCTTCTGTTTCTGTCCACACCCCCCAGTGTTTACTCATTGATTCCTTAATACAGTTTGTTATATGAGAGCTGCATCAACACACACCCACTCTCACACACACACTCACACACTCTGCAGGTTTCATAAAACAAAGTTTGGACTTGTCTCTTTTCCAGGGAACAGACTATTTCCTGGAGAGAACTCAATAACACTGTTTCTGTGAATTGAAACGTTTTCCTATTGCTCTAAAGAAACTCAGCGTGGTGCGTTCATGGACTCAGAGACCACCTGTTCCACATGAAAGGAATAAAAGAACGAAACAGAGAAATAAAAGGTTTTTCAGACGATCGCTTTGACCTGACTTTTGGGGCATTGAGTCCTTTTCTGACAGCACTTTTATTAAAGAATAAATAATGCATTTCCTGAAAGTCTCTCCCTGTGGTTAGTCTGAGCCTGAACACAGGAAGCAGGTCATTTATCAGACTGTCAGAGGGAATTTATAGCCCAGCAACATAATCTCTGTTAACTTTTGCTCTTTGCTGTTGGATTATCGTCTTTATCTTGTGTCGTCTCAAACCTCAGGAACTTTGTTTATCGATGAAACTGAGCTGAATCATCGAGGCCACGTTGGAACATCCAATCAAAAACAAACAAACTCTCTCCTTACCTTGAATCCAGGATCATCCAATCACAAGCAGCTCCACAGGAGAGCCAATCAGCGAGCGAGAAATGTCCAAATCCAGGAAGAGAAGAAGAAGTCCTGACTCCTAATGTTTGTTCCAGTCCTGATTAACTCCTCTGTCTTTAAATCTGTGGAGAGAAAGTGAAGAGGAAAGTCAGGAGTGAAGCCGGGTGAGGAGGCTCTGCTTTCATCTTTATCCAGATGCATTGTGGGACACGGTGCAGGTTTCCCTGAGAACTGGGACACAGAGTTTCTCAGACTACAGAGGACTGGAAGATCAGGTTGATATCTGAGTCTGCAGCAGGACTGATCTAAGGCTTTCAGTATCAGACGTCTGCTGAAAGAATCAGAAACTGTCCAGAACTGAACGCGGGAAATTCAGTTTTAGACATTATTATCTTTGAGAATTACTTAAAGGAAAATTCTTGTATTTTTGAACTTGTGTTTGACAACATTATAGACAGGATTCCTGCAGAAATCTAATTGGAATCATCACTATATATCACTACCAGACTCCATTGACAAAAACAGGAATTTTACCAAGCAGAAAACAGGAGCTGCTGGAATACCACTGCCTCTATCTGTTAGTCTGCTTTTGTTATTGTGTGACTTTCTGTGGTGGAAGAAGTAATCAGATACTTTACATGAGTAAAAGTACCACATAGTAACACAAAAACAAAGTGGTATTTCAGCAGTTCCTGTGTTCTGCTCAGCTTAAATTCCTCTTTTTATCAATGGAGTCTGGTAGTGATATACAGTGATTTTTCTAGATGTTATTATCTTTATAAACTGACTATAAATGCCAGATATTTGGACTTAAAGAGTTGCTAAGTGTTATTGTTTCCAGAAACATCACTTTATATCACTACTTGAGTCCACTGACAAAAACAGGAATTTTAGCCGAACATTGTGCATTGGATGTAAAATTTTATTCCAATTTGTTGTCGTATTCAAACATATGGAAACACACGTTTTTATCTTGTTGATCTTTGTTTCTCTCTCGTTTATATTTCAGGATTATTTCAACTGAACACCAGCCCTGGTTAAAAACAATGTTCATGACCCTGAGTAAAAACCAAGAATAGAATTAGCATCAAACCCCCTCAGTGTTTCTCTGCAGAGTCAAAAACAGCATTTACACATCCAGTCCAATTCTCAGTAGATATCTCCACCTCCTCTGATGTGAGCCCAAGAAGGAAGAAGAATTTTAAAATTTCCTTCTTATTTTTTTTCCTCCAGAATAAGACAAATCCCAGGCGGAGGAAATAAAATATAGACTCACTCAGTTTTGGATTCTCCATCATTTATTTCTGAATGCACCACTTCCTGTGTGCAACTTCAGCATCTAATAAGAAAACACTGATGTGAATCTGCTGTGACTTTAACTGAAAAGTTCACTTCGTTTCTTTGCACAACACTCGCTCAAAAATCAACTTCAGCCATGTTCCTGACAGCAGCTGAATCCCTCCTCTCACCGCCTGCCAGTCAGAAATCACTTTGCCTCAGAAAATTCACTGTGAAATAGAGAAGACGAGTGTAAGTCGACTGTGTTGATGGGTTTTATGTATTCCTGCCGCACGCTCCGTCTGCCTCTGAAGAGCACTTTGAAGTCCAGAACATGTAGAGGAGCAGAAAATTCATCAAGCCGAGCGAAGAATCAAACAACACCGTCACTCAGGATCCAAACCGGCCGGTGTTTTAAATGATGTCTGTAAACACCAACAATTCAATGGGGAACAATCTGAAGTTTATTGCTGGTGAACGAACTGATGATGAGCTCAGAATACAGAGAGAGAGAAGTGGAGGTTTACTGAAAATGAAAAGTTAATTCAAGAGTTTATATGTTTTACAAAACATAAAGAGGAAAAGGTGTCTGATCCTTCCAGGTTTAGTTGATCAGATAATCTTCACAGATGAACACCACTGTTCTGATGTTTGAAGCCTAAATCCAATCTCCAGAAGTAAAAAGCTAATGTTAGGCTATAAACCAACTACACCACGGTCACATGACGTCAACGTCTCCACCACTAAGCTTCCAACTGGTCATTTCATTTAGCTCTGAGCTCTTCTACAAAAGCCTTTCTTCTTAGAAAGTTAGTGATAGTTTGAAAGAGCGTGAGTAGAAACACAACGAGGCTGTAAAGGTGGACTGGTGAGTAGATGGGTTTTCATGTTAACGTCCCCGACAACCTCTGTAGTCTCATTTAGACACTCGTTAGCGACCGCCTTTTTTAAGACACGTAAAAGCTTCAAACATCAGGAGTGGGGGATTTACTGACCCATTTTATGTCGGAGAATAAAACCTGAAAATGTCTTGAGCTTGTGTTAAAACCACAGACCTTATTTCAGACATTTAACCACAAACACACTGACTTTGGGACGAGGGAACAGGAAGTGCTAACATGCTAACATGCTAACTGACTTCCTGGTTTTAGGATCAGTCCTGCAGGTCTCTGTTAGTGTCTGTAATGGACAGGTACCCATACTCCTGCCAGTAGCAGACGACCAGTACTCATTTTACTATATCCTAATATGTCATAGTAAACTTTATAATGTTGTGATGTGGACGCTGCGTTAGCCATCATTAGCTTTTGTTACATAACAACGTTCGCTCGTCAAGACACCTGCCCAGGTCTCTTCCATCTCTCTCCTGTGGCCGTTATTTCTCCTGACTCTGGTTTGTTCCTGGTCTCTTGGACGCTGAGTAAGCTCATAATTATACGACATTTTCAACCTCTTCAGTTTCAAAACTCCATATTTATTGATGCTAAACTTGCTCCCCTATGTTACATCACTTCCAGTTTGTCGTTTGTAGATGCAGAAGGGAAATTCTCTCACAAAAACGCCTCCATAAGTCACTGTAATGTATATATATATAAAAATATATAATCTAGTTTCTGCATCATTTCCCCACACATTGATTCACTGTGGTCTCCAACCTGCAAGTTGCTCTTTAAAGACTTTAAATCATCCAACTGTGAGAAGCAAAACACAACCGGCAGCTCAGTCCGCAGATGTTTGGGAGTTTAAAACAAAAACAGGCAGAGCAGATTCCCTTCATAATCCCTCTATTTCACTAATTTCACTTTACTTGCAATATATTTCACCTTTTTTTTGTTGCCAGGAACCAGACGTTTGTTCCAGATCTCAGCTCTAATTAGCTGCTTAATTGGGAAATTAAACCCTAACAGTTTGTTCCAGCTGCAGAGCTACAGCTCGAGGCGCTTTGACTTGTCTGCAGCCGAGGTGCCAGATGAAGTCAAGTCTGAGAAAAATTATTATTTTTTGCTCCTGCAGTCGCTCCAACCCGACGGGAGGAAAATTCCAGCTGAGCAAAACCAACGGTAACACGACAACTAAAGCTTCACACTGATCACAAGTCTTTTGTTCAGGTTCAACAGTTTGTAAAGAGTCTCAACACCTCTCAACTTCACGTTGTTCAAAAATATTCACTGCCAAACCCACAAAACAGACTCTTATGGGCAAGAATAAGTGTGTGTTTAAGTGATGAGACCTGTGTTACCAAATTAAAGAGAAATAACTGAAGCTCAGTCGACTAAAGGCTGAACAACAACAACACAGTGATAACAATCGAGCCTGATGATACAAACTTGTTGTGAAGTAAAAACTCTTAGAAGGGGTTAACCTTTTTCTTCAGGTGTGTAAAGGAAGGTCAGGGTCAGGGCTGGGCGATAAAACGTTCTCAGTCTGGGATTGCAATAAAATTTATGTCGATTAAGACGATGAGCTCAGGGCATTTTATTCTAACAACCTATCACACAACAGCGTTAACATAACAACAGCCAGTCGAAGTCAAAGTACACACCAACTTCCTGAAGTCCAGATGAAGACGGTCTGAAAAACATGTTGCCGGTCGATACCAACAAAGATGGAAACAACAAATCTTTACAATCAGCTGAAAAGGCTTAATCCCAGAGACCACACAGAGGGGATGAAGATGCTGTTTATCCGTCCACACCACGTCCTAGCAGGGCTAACAGCTAACAGCTAACAGGGCTGAACCAAAGCTAACATCTATCCTGTCGTCTTTTTCGGCCGTTGCCCCAAATGAAAATAAGTGTGGATATAACAAACACAAAGACATGATGACATGAATTTACTCCTTAAACTCCTTCTACTTTCAGGATTCTCTGATGTTTTCTTGTTCTTATGAACCTGATTCTGTTCCGCTTTTAAATCTGAACTCATTACTGATTCACTTTGTTATTGTTAATGAACTTTGTCGCAGTCGGCGGCTCAGAGACAAACTCCCGCAGCAGTAAATAAAACAGCAGACCACACAGGAGAATATGTGCCGCTGACGCTCCATTACGCTCTATGATCTGCGTGTTGCTGTGGCATACTGATTCGTTTGAAACTTCTCATTTAAATCACAGCTGACACACGGAGTCTCTACACGCCATTACCCAGCAGCCCCTGCAGCGCCGCTCTGACACGCGGGCGCACAGCAAGCGAACGGGACCCGGCTCATTAACGTCCCACGGCATCAGCCTGAGACCTGCTCCATGTTTCTCACAATGAAAGAGACGAGACGAGACCAAATCTATTTGTCTCTATTAACATCTCGTCCAGTTATGAGCTCGGCAAGGACACACACACACACACAGCTTCCTGTTGACTTTCTGATTGGTTCGAGCCGCCCGAGCTTTCAGCCACCGTGAGGAGAAACTTCACACTGAGTTTCTAATTCTGTCGTTCTCTCCGGTTCATTCACTCTCTCTCCTCCTCTGTTCTTTTCATAAAGGAGAAAATAATTTCTCCTGGTTTACCGACGAGCTCAGACACGAGGACGCTGGGCAGGAAACAAAGATCATCTGCTGCAGGAAACAGCTACGAACAGGGACACGTTTTATATTTACAGGACCTGCAGAGACCGATGGAGGATTCTGTCGAGTCCTGTGCAGACTTAACAACTTCCACCACAACATCCACCTGAGGACAATTCAGATTTCTGGCTTCTCTTTTGTGTGTTGAGTGTTATGATTCTTAGACCAAGACTGAAACTGCGACACAAGCATCCATAATATAGTGGTGCAGAAATGAGTCCTAAAACCAGGAAGTAAGTTAGCATGTTAGCCTTCCTGTCTCTCGTCCCAAAGTCAGTGTGTTTCTGGTTAAATGACTGAAATAAGGTCCGGTTTTAACACAAGCTCAAGACATTTTCAGGTTTTATTCTCCGACATAAATGGGTCAGTAAATCCCCCACCTCTGATGTTTGGAAGCTTTTACGTGTCTTTAAAAAGGCGGTTGCTAACGAAAGTGTCTAAATGAGACTACAGAGGTTGTCGACGTTAACATGAAAACCCATCTACTCACCAGTCACCTTTACAGCCTCGTTGTGTTTCTACTCACGCCTCTTCAAACTATCACTAACTTTCTAAGAAGAACGCTTTTGTAGAAGAGCTCAGAGACAAGGACTGAGGACTAAAGACTGAAGATTGAAGACTAAGGACTGAAGGCCAAAGCTTAAAGACTTAGGACTGATGAACTAAACCTTTAAGGATCAGAAAATGTAGTTTACTTTCTGTAATAATCCAAAACCAACTGGATTTTGTGGAGGGAACCAGGCTGATGCAAATTTCAGGGTTGGACTACAAAAATACGTCGTGCCTTCAAGACTCTATAGCAATCCCAGAATTGGCTAGACACACAAATAAAAATACAAGTCACTTAGAGAGACTTTTTTTTTTTTTTAACAGATTCATTAACGTTTCGTGGTCTCCAGATTCATTAACTCTCAGCTCTGCTCATGATGAAGAGCTGAAGGACGGAGCAGCAGCCGAGCGGAGACACTGAAACTGAACTCTCCATCACCAAAACACACCGACAGCCGGCGGCTCCACGAAGCAATAAAGAGCCACTCATCAGAGCCGAGCAGAGAATGAAGAGCCCCCGTCATTACATGTGCAAATGAAGCTATTATCTAACCACCGTCCAGATAAGTGATTCACTCTCTGCTCTCTGCACCTCCCTGAGGCAACAGCGAGGTCCAGGGGCCATCGAGCGACTCGGTTATGGACTTTAGGGGTTCGGAGCTTCAAAGCTCAGCCATCATCACAGAGAACCTCTTATCAGTCATATCGCAGCAGAGACCTTGGAGGGAAGCGGCGGTCCGCTGCAGCTGTCAGTGGAAATAAAATAAAGGAGAGTTTGGGAGCCTTTGGGTGGTGGAGGAGGGAGAGTTGAACTATGGGTGACGGCGGCCGGCAGGTTTGAGCAAATGAGCCGAAAACAGAGGCAGCGAGGGGGAATAAGAGAAGAAAATAATAACAGAAAAGGAGATACAGCAGCATGAGGAGTGTGTGTGTGTGTGTGGTGAACAGATGTGTGGACGGAGGCGATGCAGATGCAGAGGAAACCCTCAGTCAAATCAGTGCTTCATGCAAACATGTCGGTCGAATCAGATTTGGTTGTGATTTGATTGCAGACGTGCAGCAGAGGAAACCACCGGCTTCCACACAGGCTGAAGAATCACGTGTGTGCGTGAATGAAGATGATTTTATTTGTGAACAAAGGTGTTTTGACATCGTTATAAATCCTCCTGTCGACACGTATAAGCACACCCTGAGCTAACTGTCTGTTAGCTCTACGGTCATATCGATCTGCTATACAAGACTTACTTATTTCTCAGTGAAAAGCGACTGATAAGAAGCAAAATATGGTCACCCTAGATTCATATTAACATTACATATTCACCATGTTCACATATCTGTTGAACCAGTCTGTTCACAACCTATGGGACAGCCGAACAGCAGCGCCTCCGAATGACATTCAGCTGAACGTTATCAAGCTAGAAAGCTAATGTAATCTAGTGTAATGCTGCCTTCCAGTCTCTGAAGTCTGAATTTCCGGGTTCCTAGTCAGAAGCTTCAACTGGAACTGTTTGTAGGTTACACTGTGATTTACATGCATTAGAAATTCACCAGAATGAGGGAAATTACATGAGTGAGAAACTCACATTTACCTCGAAAAAGTACAAATGTACAGCTGTAAAATAAACCTGCTCTCCTCATGTTTCTGAACCTGAACGATTACTGCTAACTGTTTTGTGTTTAACTCAGCCTCACTGTTATGCTGTTTGTTAAAATTGACATAAAATACATATATGGGCATCCAAACATGATGCACATGCAGTCTGCAGCAGACCGGATCTAATCCTGGAGCTTGAAAAGCTTGTGAGGATCCAGCAGAGTTACACTCGTCCTGCTTCATGCTCACACACTCTGCAGCCTCCTTGGGTTAATAAGTGTAAATCTGCTGCTGCTTCCTGCAGGAAAACTGTCAGATCTGTCACCTCGTGCAGATTTACTGAAGCCGGCGTTAAAACCCTCAGCGGGTTAACACGCTCTGCAACGGGCTCCACACACTGCAGCTTTAAATCTGACAGCTGACCTTCAGCGTGCATCACACGTCCCCGTCTCCCACCTAACGCTGAGACGTACGGACGGTTATTACGACGGAGGAGACGATAACAACGAGGTGAGGACCTGCTGAGAGGAGGAACATGTGAGAATGAAGTGTTAATGAAAGTGTGACCGCCTCAGTCAGACTGTGAACACTGAATGTTGTGTCTCTAGATTCATTCAGAAACAATCTCGGTCTGAGCAGGTGGATCTGTTTCATCCTACAGGTGAAGACACAAAGTAAAGACACAAACATATTTCACAGATTTCAAAGTCTTAATGAAAGAAAAGGTCGTCACTATGGCGACGTAAAGACACGATTTCGAGTTAAGAGGACAGACATCACCACGATTTAAACAGAAAAGCAACATGAGCACAAACCAAACTGTTATAAACTGTCCACTGTGAATCTGCTGCAGTGAAACAGATTGATCAGTCGTCTGAGAATCTAATAATACCTGTGGATGTTACAGCTAACAGCGGCTTCATGTTTGAGATTTTTATTTGTCACGATCAGATAAGTTTGTTTCCGTCTGCAGCTGCACTTCAACATGAACCACGTCCACAAACAGAGAGAAGAAACATCAATGAATACCTGAAAGAAAAAACTGTTTCACAGAGTCTAACTGCTGCAAATGATATTTTACCATTAAATATAAAAATACAGCAACAGACCAATCTCTTAATTTAAAAATGAATCAATAAGGAGCCTGAAAACAGGTTGAATCCAGTCATTAACCCTGAACAAACACTTTTCTGTTTCCTGAGGTAAAAACAGGTAAATCTGCTGCTGCTTATTAACACACACACACACACACACACACACACTCACACAGGAGATTAGGACTAAATGGGCTAATCCACACATTGTTCAGTGTGTGTGAGTGTTGTAGAGTCAATGAGGTGTCTTTGAATGACTGAAATAAAAGGTCACTGGATGAATCTTTCCGGATAAAATGGATAAAAGATGCAACCAAAAAAAGAAGAGAATGAGCCAAATAACAAGAGTAGAACACACACACACAAACAAAAACACACACAGTTTGAGTGTGAAATGCGCTGCAGCCGCCCTGCACATGTTTGGCAGCGGGTAGATCCTGGTAGCTTGGAGGTCAGCCAACAAACACACACACACACAGATACACAACCACAGACACACACAGAGGTCAGCCTAATGGGTTTTATGCTGTGAATGCATTCCTGAAACACTCCACATCGAGCCAAGAAAACATGTTGAAACAAATACAGGTGGCTGCGAACTCGCTGATGAAAAACAGAGCGACTACGAGACGTCGCGAACCAGAATACTTCACATTCCTGAACTCAACCAGGAAAAAAAAGACTGTTTAAACTCTAGAGTGAAACCTCAGCATCTTTATCAGCAGCTGGAGACACAGAGAGGACGCGGCGCTCATGGCTGAGCACTGTGGTAATGATCCTAATGATTAACATGGCCGCCCTGATCAGTGTCTCCCATCTGAAGGAAACAGCAGCTGCTGACAGAACAGAATCAACCAACAGGAGTAAAAACACAATGAATACTAAATCTGCTTTTGAACGTGAAGCTCTGGCGACAAACTGAGGAAGAACATGAGTCGACTTTCCTCAGGGATAAAAAGTATATTAACACTGTGGAGGGAGGATGTTTCCAGCTCCATTAAGACGTGGTGTGGAGGAGCCAGACTTAATGACGTCCTCGCTAGTTGATGATTGAACGTATCTGTCAGGACTAGGGATGGGTATTTGAAGAAATTTCTTTGATCGATCATCAGGACAATCGTTTTTTCCTCAGTGAAATCTTCATTCCAAGAAGATATGATTGTCCAACCCAGTCAAATCAAACCCAACACATTAACAACACCACAACTGAGAGGCTCTTACACACAGTACAACACAGTTATCAAACGTTAACAAAATATGCTAATTAAAATATAACATTAGCCTACCAAAATTTAACTTGTACAAATCCAAAAGATCGAGAGAGTAAAGTAACTCGAGCTACTGATTTTTGTTGACAACGTGCTCAGCGTTGACACCTGAATGCAGCTTAGTGACAGTGAATCAAGCAGCTGAAAACATCAGCTCTAAAGAGCCCGAAGTTGATGCGCTAACCACGTATCAATTTAATTTCACGTGACCGACAAAATTCTTAGTTATCAATGACCGATCATTGATTGATAATGTCCATCCCTAGTTGAGACATAGGGAGTCCAACACAGTCTCGTCTTAAAACGGCCGGACCACAAACAAAGACGTGATAGAAATGCAGGGCAGAGCATCACCGGACATCGTGAGGCAGGGCAACTTGTTTCTGTTGGCCACTCTGATATTCTCCGCTCCAGGTGAGTGCAGGTGAGTTCTACCTGCAGAGAGCTGCATGACCGTCGCAGGAACGTGCACAGGTACAGCAGAAACTAACGGAGTTAACATCGGCTGACAGTGTCCGCAGCCCGACAGGAGAGACACTCACATGGTTCACATGGTGAAGCAGGATTTCATAACAACTCGGCAACTTCTTCACCAACAAATTTTCGCATTAAACAGAGAAATCTGATTCGTGGGTACGACTCTGGACCTCAGTGATGGCACGTTCAACGTCTGCTGTCACAGCAGCACATGTGGCTGTGATACTTCTGTTGAACAAAAGTTAAACTTTTATTTAACACAGAAGTGTGCACTGTCTTCTATCATTTTAAAAGCATTTTTAATAATTAAACCTTTAACTCAACCTCAGTCCTGCATAAATAGTAAAATCTGTCCACTTCAGTTTGACTAGAACTCATGGTTCCTGCAGTCAGAGGAAGTTTTCTGGAATCACAGAAGACGACTGAGTGTTTGCAGTGAACTGAACAAACGTCAAAGTCCAGAGGAAACACGACGGAGCAGCGAAACTGTCAGAAACTGATTCCTGCTGCCTGCCAGGGAAGAACTCTGTCACTACCTCCTGCTTCGCTCAGACTCAGTTTATATTCTGCCGTGTGCTGCTGGATGGATGGATGGATGGATTCCCCCCGCTGCATGTAAAGGTCAGACAAATGAAATCACAGACAGCTGCAGGACATGTGTCTGATGGTTACATAGCAGCAGCACCGAGGTCGGCCTCCGCCCCCGGGCTCTCTCCAAAGAAATTTAATCTATCTTCATCTCAGGGGCAAAATTTATC
Source organism: Lates japonicus (assembly GCA_033238685.1). NCBI lineage: Eukaryota > Metazoa > Chordata > Actinopteri > Centropomidae > Lates > Lates japonicus. The sequence continues at coordinate 301,984 of BRZM01000851.1, forward strand.
AGAGACCTCGGTGACTCTCAGCGGGGTGAGGGAGGATGGAGGGAGGAGAGAGGGGGGAGGTCTGTGCAGGGAGGCAGAACGAGAACAAAAACAGGACAACAAGAAAGAACAGAAAAGAAAAAGAGGATGGATGTCTCTCTGTCTGAGAGAGCAGACAGGCAGAACAGAAACAGCACGAACTGAATCTTTACCTGTTCACACAAACACACCTGAAACTCTCAGCCAATCACAACCCCCCAGACAGGACCTCTTACTGCAGGAGACGTCAGAATGACAGCCTTTCCCGCCAAGCGGCATCACCTGACCTGCTCACCTGTTCCCTGTTGGGATGGACTTACGATTGTGAACTGATCTGAATTTCTAAGAATTCAACATCTCAAAAACAAGAGACGACAACAAGAAGCAACAACAGATCCTGAGGCGAGAAAAAGTGAGATTTAAGAGAGGGAAGAGGAAGAGAAGAGGAGAAACAAACGATGCCCCCGAAGAATGAACAATCCTCCCAAATGTTCTTCAAGGCTTCGGCTCCTTCATCCATCCCTCCATCGTCTTCCCCGGAGCTCCAAACAAACCACATCAGAGGCGAGCCGACCTTCACGGGCCGCGAAGCAGATCTATACCGCAGTCAGAGCAGGTAAAACACAACATGGCTGCTGGGAGTTTAACCCTGCCTCCCCTCACACAACAAGCTTCCTGATAATTAGTGGAGTCGACGCAGACGAGCTTGAAGACCTGGGGGATGAAGTTTGTCAGGATTCTGCCCGTGTTTCACTGCTTCAACCATTCAAATCAAAGGGTTTTGTAGCTGTTTGCTTCCAGGAGTCGACAATTGATGTGATTAATAAGAAATGAGGCAGAAACAGAAGCGAGGAAGGGTTGTGTAATGTCGGTTTTTTGTAGCTGAAGGTTGATTAAAACCTGGACGTTTGAAGGAACACAGCAGAGGTTTTGTCTGATCGTTCTCCATCCGTTCTAAACCAATTTATTTTCACCCAGGCAACCGCTGGTTTCACACCATTTCTGTGAATATGAACAAGCAGAGACTTGAAATTCCCTGTAGGTAGATTAGAGAAGGATAAAAATCCTTGGAATCAGTGCAGAATTGACCAAGAACGGTGAAACGGAGCAGCTGCTGCAACATAAACAAAAGGTGCAACTGTCCATGTCAAAGTATATTTCTCTCTGACACTCAGACTGTTATTTTAAGTGTCTGACAACATGATGATAGGATTCCTACAGAGACAGAGCTTTTTATTAAAGAGGAAGATCCTTTTAGTTTAACCAGAAACATCTCTATATATCACTACCAGACTCCATTGACAAAAACAGGGATTTTACTGGGAGCTGCTGGAATACCACTGCCTCCATCTGTTAGTGTGTCTGTGTTACTGTGTGGTACTTTTACTTCAGTAAAGTATCTGATTACTTCTTCCACCACTGAAAGTCACACAGTAACACAAACACACTAACAGATGGAGGCAGTGGTATTCCAGCAGCTCCCAGTAAAAATTTTATTTTTGTCAATAGAGTCTGGTAGTGATATATAGAGATGTTTCTGGAAACAGTAACACTTCAGAACATTTTACATTAAGTCTAAATATTTGGCATTTATAATCAGCTTAATCGCTGTTTTTGTTAATGGAGTTTTGTGCTGACATATAGCCATGTTTCAATCACCCTGCCTCCACCTGTTAGTTAGTTTGTTTGTGTTGTGTGATATTTCTACTGAGGTAAAGGATCTGAATACTTCTTCCACCACTGAAAATCAAAAACAGAACAAAAACATGGGAAAATAAAGTCCAGGGTCAAAAATCTAAATATTAAATATGCTTGAAAACGTCTTGTGCAGCTGCAGTAACAGTTTTATGCATCAACCATGGATCCCTGAATAATGCAAAAAACATGAACACATATTTCCTGTCTGCAGAAAGTTTGAAGTCTCTGGAAGATGATTTCTATAGAGAAGAACTGAAAACAACGGCCGCCTGGAAGGAAATAAATCAATCTTTAAACTAATAGATGATTTGTAAAACGATCAGAAGGGATTTAAAGTAAAGAGAAGATGTGGTTGATTTTCTTATCGGGATGTAAAAACCTCCGAACAACCTTTAAACCATGAGAAACTCAATTTGAATCCAGCAGCAGCGCAGCATCAGGATTGATTCAGATAAAGAGCTCCCCACAGACGACCAGTTCACCGATCAATAACACAATACCAACAACCTGAATCAGATCCATCATAACACACCACTAATGTGCTGCGTCATTGTTTTACTGCTGTGTTTATTCAAGGAGGAGGCAAGGAAGTAAAAAGTTGTACTATGGTGAAAACTTCGTCGTCGTGCGTCGACACCTTGGCTGTGAATTTTCACGCGACTCCCACATCGCCACGAGACCACGCAGCTCCACGTCTTCGCAGCAGGAAGTCGACCAGCTGTCCCGATAGAAACAATAAATATGGTTCAACTATTGTTTCCATGTGTGAAAACAGGAAACTTCAGCTTTGGGCAGAAACTTCACTTTAACACGTTCCTCTCTGGAGGGATTTTTGGGATTGAGACTCAGAGTCGACTAAGTGAAGGAGACCAGACCAGCACTCCCCTGACCCTGTGACCTCTGACCTTTCTACCCAGAGGCTAATATACTACAAGAAGAAGAAGAACAAAGACAGACGCAGGAGCAATAACGACAACTTGTGGAAAAAAACACGTCAAGAGTCGCAGCATTTCAGGAAATTCAGGAGCGAAATATCACTTTTTATCAGTACCAGACTCCATTGAGAAAAACAGGGATTTTACTGGGAGCTGCTGGAATACCACTGCCTCCATCTGTTAGTGTGTTTGTGTTACTGTGTGACTTTCAGTGGTGGAAGAAGTAATCAGATACTTTACTGAAGTAAAAGTACCACACAGTAACACAGACTGGTAGATATATAGAGATGTTTCTAGTTAAACTTCTTTAATAAAAAGCTCTGTCTCTGTAGGAATCCTGTCCATAAAGGATCCTGATGACCTTGAGTATAAACTGACCTGTAAAATCGGAGCAGCTGATGTTTCCTGAGAACAAACTGCAGCAGTCTCCTCTCTGAGCTGACTGATGGAGAAAAACATCTCTCTTTTCTTCCTCTCCTCATGTTAATATCCATCCTCTGTCATCTCTCCTCTGTCTCCTCATTTTCTTGTCTCTGCTTCTCTAATTTCCTCTGAGCGCCTGCAATTTATTTTGAAAATCACTCAGTGCGAGGCGGCCGAGCAGCTGAAGAAGCTTCTCTCTGACTGTCACAGCACTTTCACACTGAAGCTTCTGATCGACTGCAGGAACATTTCATGCAAATGAGGAGAGAGGGTTTTTTTTTTTCCATCAGCAGGTTTTTCAGAGAATAATTCAATTTCCTTTATGGTAAAAAAACAAAAAACACACTTCCATCAGAGAAATGGAGGGAGGCTTTTTCAGAAATCATTCATATGGGTCAAGTATTATCTGAATGTTTGTTATGATGCTGTTTTGGTCACCAGTGTATTAAGCTAACGTTAGCCAGGTAACGTTAGCCAGGTAAATGTGGCAGATTACAGCCGACTGGTCTATTAATCAATTGGTGAATATAGAGATTGGATAGAATAGATCAATACCTTTATTGTCCTTGTATGAGGTGCCACAAGTCAAAAACACATTCTCTCCACATATTTCACACACTAAATAATAAAATAAGTAGTGATTACAACTGCACGAGTAACGACAGTAGTAGCCCCCCATAAAAAGACACAGTCATCTTGTATATTCAGGTCTGTTCAACATGCAAACTGCTGCAGAAATAACTGAGTCTATTAGTCCAGCTTTTGAAAATTAACTGGCAACAGATCTGACGATGAATCCATCCTCTAAGTGACTTTTTGGAAAATCCCAAAGTTCAGTTTCTGAATAGTTGTTGGATTCCTGTTCGTCTACTGTGACAGTATCTGAATCTCTCTGGGTTCCAGGCTGTCGGTCAGACAATAAACTCTGAAAACTATCAGCTGACATTTTAGAAAACTGATTCTTAACACTGAATCAGGAGCATGAAACTGAAGTAAGTCACCAGACAGAAACTGAATCAGGCTGAATCTCCTCTAGATCATTTGTCATGTTCAGTTCAGACGGAAACAAACCAGGATGTCTGAATATTTTACTGTTTATTATCAACCAGTTTGTGACATGTCCTCATGTTATTAATAGAAAATAGAACTTGTTCCACTAACAGCTGTTGCAGTTTAGTTGTATTAAACAGAGCTGATAGAGCAGATGATTCGAATCACTCACAGCTTCGTTTACGTTCAGACTCAGTCACAAGTTCAGCTCTTACAGCTGCTTTAAATACCAGCACTGCAGTCGTTCAGATACATACAGACGCTGCTAATCTACATTTCTGCATTTTTGTCCAACCTGAGTCTCACAGCTCGTTCTCTCTCTTTATCTTTCCGTCTGTGTGACGGTTACGAAGCAGATGTTGGAGGGAGGCTGAAGACAAACACAGCTGGACAGACGTTTACTGTCTGTTTACTGCTGTTTGTTTCAGTTAAACTGTGAATCTGTGGCTCAGCTTCCTCCTCGTCAGCTTTAAAGGCACAGTCCGCCCAAAAACGGCCCCTTTCTAACAGCTATAGGTCACTTTGTGTTCATTAAAGAAATATAAAGTCTCAGTGATGTTTTATCAAACCTCTCTCAGGCAGAAACTCCCAGTCTGATGTTTATCCTGCGTTTAAGCTTCAGAGTAAGTGCACTTTATCAGCTTTCTTTTCTCTGGAAATATCTCTCGCAGGATGATCTCTTATTTTGGCAGGGGCAAAAAAAAATCCAAAACAGTTTCTGTGTGAGATAAAATCTTTGTTTCTGCCTGTGTGTCTCTGTTTATCTCTCCTCTTTAAGCCCTGAAAATCAACATGAGGCAGACGAGTGAAAACAACACCGAACACTGTCAGACTTCAGTTTTCTAACTCCACCATCTGCAAAACTCAACCACAGCTGTGATTCAATATTAATACAGTTTACAGGCTTTTACTCATGCTAGCCAAGTCCCAGGCAAGAATTAAGAGGAGAACCAAAGTCTAACAAAATATATTATCAGCTGTCAGACGTTAAAAAAAAAAAAAAAGTTAATCAGTCTAATCAGCCAATCAGAGTCAGCTTCTTCCCAGAAACTGCTGAGTCATCACCAACTGTTGCTATGGTGACCTTGCCCCCCAAAGGTCATAAACCAAAACTCATCAAACAAACCCTCACTGCTCAAAAACAACAAGTCCTATCAGCACAGTTTCTTCACTATGAGCTCCACAGAGCTTCAGTCAAGACTCTGATGTATTATATGTTTCTTCACTATGAGCTCCACAGAGCTTCAGTGAAGACTCTGATGTATTATGTTTCTTCACTATGAGCTCCACAGAGCTTCAGTGAAGACTCTGATGTATTATATGTGGACGATTGTTTACGTTTAGGCCCGCTGCGTTTTAAAACAGCCCATCTCTGTTTTTTAATGGAACTTCAGAGCCTGCTTAACATGGCAGTCTATGACTGTGGGTCACGCCTGTGTTTGGAGGAGATTTATTCATTAAATCAGAGTCATGTGACAAATGGGAGTCAAGCACTGGGTGAGAGAGGACAAGTTTTCTACGCCTTCATATATAGAAAGTATCTGTAGGTTGGAAACTGTGGGAATTAAAAAAGAGGTTTGAATCAGATTTTTATGGTAAAATGTTCAGAGGTGGCAGTTAGAGTGATGATGTCACACACTCTAACCCTGAACATTCCATGCAATACACACCCATTATAAACTCTGAGACGGTAAAATAAAAAACATAAAACTTAAATCAGATTTTATAAACTATAACATCTATCAAATATGAAAAATTTAACCCAAAACAGTCTCAGGTCTTGTGACCTGTTTACAGTTTCAACCATGTTTCTATGTGAAAGTACGATGAAATAATGTGGCCTCAAAGAGGGGTGGGTTTGATCATTTTCACAACAACTTCCCATTCATTTTCAATAGGAAATCTTTCACAGTTTTTCACGATTTACATCGTCATGGTTTCTAAAAACGTTACTAAAAAAACATAGGCCGCTATTCCCGATCAAACTGCACGTGATGTATGCTTTGCTGCGGTTTTCTCAAGGCTGTAGGAGTAGTTACGCACAGAAGAATATATGTTCTTCTTCACCTCGTCACGTACTCGTTTATTGTGTTTCCATCAAATAATTATTTACTTAATCTTTTTATCTATATTTCTTTCACATTATTTTTTTCTTTATTTATTTGTGACTTTATCTTTGTCTTCCTGCTAAAACATTGATTCTCTCTCTGCAGGCGGCAGGAAGTTTGAGTCTGCTGCAAGCCAACTGTCAGTACACTGCATCAGCAACACACACACACACACACACACCTGGAGAGAGAGAGCGGTGTGTGTTGTGTTGCTGCCAGCAGCTGATCAATAGAGCAGGAAGAGAAGCTTCATAGACACACAGAGGTCACCTGGCAGTGTGTGACTGTGTGTGTGTGTCAGGTGTGTGTTTGCCCGCAGGTATTAAAGCAGCAGAGGAAGAATGAGGGTTTAAGGTGTTTTTAAGGTTGTAGTCACAGAAGTTTCACTCGACAACGCAAACATTGTTTATCTGCATGTATGTGTGTGTGTGTGTTTGTGTGTGTGTGTGCACACTTGGCAGGCGGCCATGTTGGAAGGTGTGTCAGTCAATACGAGCTGAGAGAGACAGTAGAGCGGACGATTAATTCACACACACACACACAGAGCAGTCCAATAAGAGATGGAATAAAGCCATCACTCTGCTTTGTCCCCTGCAGCTCTCTCTCTCTCTCTCTCTCTCTGTCACTTTTCCTCCACAGGTTTGAGTCCATTTTGTTCTCAATATTTTGATTTTTGTGTTATAAAATCAGGTCTGTAGCCACCAGGCAACAGCACCGTCTTTATAAATGTCTGACTGCACACATTTCTGACTGATTTTAATTTATGTAATTGTTCATTTATTTTCTTTACAGTCATTTCCACGCTGCTTGTAAAATTATTCTAATGGAGGAAAAACTGAATCTGCCTAGAAACACTGCGAATCAGCTGATTCTTTACATAAGTCAATGAAAGTTAAAGAATTACTTGCTGCAGGCTGTTAGTTGAGCTGCCGCTAACGTTAGGCTCAGTTTGTTTCTCTGATTACTTAAGAACCAGACGTCCGATGACAAAAATCCCTCATCTGGTTTAAGATTAGAGTTTAAACGTTATTTAAAAAAAGTGACGGTGACTTGAAACAGTGAGGAAGTAGCAGTGCATCTGGCCTGCAGCCTGCGCTTACAGAAAACCCTGACTTTAACTAAAGTATCAAAAGTAAAAATACTCATATTACTAAATATTACATCAGTGGGTTATTATTACTGATGTGCTGCTGAAAAGTAGTTAGCTAAGGTCTCCTATTTTCACCTTAGCTGGGCAAACACGATAAAGAGAAGATAGCTAGCTAAGACCAGCTTTATTCACCTTAGCTGGGCAGCACAGAAAAGAGCTGACAACTGAAACATGAAGATGTGGCTCACAGCAAGAAACACTCTGTAAAACCCAGAGCTTATATCAGGGGGACCTGATTTTACCAGACGGTGCTAATGATAGCTAGGTTAGCTAGCGGCAGCTTTAAAACAGGAGCGACTTGGAGAAGTTGGACCTGAAACAGTATGTTCATCGGCCGTGATGTCAGAGTTCACAAGCAGATACAGCGGTTTTCAAAGAAAGAGCTGCATTAGACTAAAACACTGACTCTGGAGCGGAGACCAGCTCATTTTGAAAACACAACACGTAAATCAGACGAGATGAAACTGAAATCCATGTGATCATGTGGCTGTGCAGAGGAGCGAGAGAGGATCTCCCAACATGTTGAACTGTTGCTTTACTGTAAAATATGCATGTGACCGTTTGATGTATTATGCAGCGGTTGTTTAGCATTCATGCATGATTCAGACGGTACAAACACACAGTGTGAAAAACCTGAGGGCAAAATGAATTAACACAGTGAGAAAGCTGGAGGAATTAAAATATATTATTTCTCATTCAGATCAGAGAAGCTCAGAAAAAAAAAAAAAAAAACACTGAAGAACGGGATGAAAGATAAATACGAGCTGTGAGGATCCTGGTTCACTGGGACCAAACCTAACAGAATCTGTGGAGCAGAAGTTCTGTCTTAATATGTGTTTGTTAAAAGATGTTTGATCAGTGCTGCAGAAATACGACGTGGCTGAAACACTGACAGCTGTAATGGTTAAAACTGAAGCTCATCGTCCACATCAAAAACATGGATGTGATCCCTGTCAGCTGAACCACATCATCCTCCTGCTCCAAAGCACTGAGGGAACAATAAATCAGTTTTATGATGTGACAACGTTAGAGTTAGGGTCTGAGTTCATTCACTGAGGGAGTCATGAAGTCCTGGACTACGGAGGTCTGATCCTGAACTAGACTTTTCCAGAGAGAACACCAACCCTGCAGGTGGTGAATAAAAAGAAGAATAAAAGCAACAACAGCATCATCCCAGACGTGTCGGGAGAATCTGAATCAATGATCCAATAGTATCGATCCAAAATCGATCAGACATCATACATATTGTAACAGACGTCAGCTGGTTTCACCACAACTTTTATTAAGCGCAATAAACGGTCTGAAAACATTTAGGATTCTGATAGGACTGGTCACTGACAAGTCGCATGCTGTAGTTAAGTCATGGCACTCAGCTCAGGAATAAAAAATATCAGATTATATTTTAGTTGTTTTATGATTTGATATGAATGGAAGTGATTGTGTTAAATCAGCAGATGATATCATCAGAGACTGATGAAGAGTAATTTGATGTGGACATATTTTAACAGTTTAAAGTCCAACAAGAAGCAGAGCCGAGTGTTTCCAAAACACACTCGACCTCGTGACTCCAACGAGCACTAACCAACCAATCAACGGCCTCGATAACGACACCGTCTTCAGGAATCTACAACCAGAACCAGGATGACTGACCCAACTACAACTCCCATAATTCTCACACTTGTTCTCAAAACTGTGACTTTAAAAAGCTGAACTCCTTTTTCTCCCTCTGACCTGAATCCTCTGCTGACTCCGTTTTCATCGTGTTGCGTCACAGTTTCGCTGAATTCTGCCCAAAAGTGTCGAGACAAGAGAAGATGGAGAGAACAGAGGGAGAAATGAAACACACTCATCCCCACAGGTACGTTTGATTCATCGTGCTGTAGCACCCTGCAGCCACAGAGACGGGCGGGCGGAGAGAGTCTCCACACACACACACACACACACACACACACACACACACATAGATTAAAGGTCTGAGAGTTTCCTGTCGTCTTGATTCCCTCGTTTTGTATCTCTGAGCTCTACAATAATAACACACACAGTGAAAACAGTGTGTAGTCGGATGATTTCCCCGACATGACCTCACCACCGCCTGTGTGTGTGTGTGTGTGTGTGTGAAGCCTGATGCAACTTGCTGGAGTTTCTAACATCAGCAGAACTCCACTGTCTCTGTCTCTGCTAATGAAGCTAAAGGGAAGGAAGGAGGGTGAGAGACATGAACGGACGCCAGAGCCGCCTCCTAAATGTCGACTATTCGATGCATCAGTCGCTGATTCGACGAACAAGATGTCAGCCGATGAGTCAGTACACTGTTTTTAGCTGCGGGAGTTCAAACAGACTGACAGAATCAGCAGCCCGACAGGAGAGACGTGGAGGATTTATAACAGAGCTGTGAACAAGACGATGACTTTACCTGCAGAGTTCCTGCTGTTTACAGCTTTATTATCGCTGCTGCAAATACACGACTCTGCAGAGGACTTTTAATTTAAAACGACAATCACCGAAAGAAAGGAGAAAGAGAGAAAGAAAAGTACATTTAACTCTAACATTAAGTTAGAACAGCTGATCCTCACTCTGTGTCAATTTATTTTTTTGAGCGGTTTCTGTTACAACTACTTTCACACAGAACGCAAAAAGTGACGATGGTATTTGGTCTCTGCTTCCTCAGATGGAGGTCCTATCTCCAACACCTCAAACTGTCCCACAGACCAGATCCTAAACTATGTCTGAAACCGGCTGCAGTGCAGCTTCAGGTCTTGGACATTCACTGCTGTTTGGTCGGATACAGAGACACTGCATTAACATCAGAGTACTACCAGTAGTAGTAGAACCAGGTTTGGATGTTCAATAGGAATATCTGATGATTTGTTCCTGTGTGGTGTGAGATCACAGAGTACAGCTGAGCACGGTGGCCAAGTGGTTAGGGTGCAGGTGCCCTGAACAGCTAGTCCCAGGTTCAACTCCCCGGCCAGACCTTTCTCTGAACGTCACCCACACTTTCCTGCCTTTCTCTATTGTTAAAGACAGAAACTAACTTTAAAACTTGTTGTCTTCGTCACACTTTTATGCTTCGGTCATTTTGAAGAAGAACCACATGTTGTGAGTTTACTCAGGGTTCAGATACTGTACACTGGACTCTGGGTTCGATCCCATGTGGAGATCTAGTTTTTCTCCGGAGCATCTGAAGACGGGCTGATGCTGCGTTCGTGACGGTCGGAAACTACAGCTCCAACTGAGAGAGTCAGTTCTCTGTGGTGATCTGACTGAAGGAAACAGAGAGAAAGATGGAGTCCACAGGGAGGAGGAGGAGGAGGAGGGAGGCTAACAAAGCCCTGGAGCTTCAACACACACACACTAATTACCTGTTAGCTAATTAACACCACTGTGGTGGAAAATCATAAAGGCACAGGTTTGTATTTGGCCTCAGATTTTAACAATAAACACTGAATAACCTGTGGTCACAGGTGTGGTTTTTACAGTCGGCTACATTAATTTAACATTATATTCCAGGTCGGAAACTTTCTATGGCAATTAACAGGAATATATGGGAATTTATGGGATTAATTAACAAATTAACAAATAAATGTGAATTAACTGGAAATTAGTGGTAATTTATACAAACATAAATATAAACATGTTGTTTTGTTATAAGCAGACATGTTCTCAAACTAATACAAAGACTTAAAGAGACATTTTTGACTTTGATTTATTTGTGAGCAGAACTTTAATCCATTTTCTCCCCAAACAACAAAAAAACATGAATGTTGAATAAAATAAACTGATTTCCTATGAGTCCTGTTGGTCAGATTTGGAGGGTGATGGAGGCAAGTTTCCAGTTTACTCCTGTTAATTCCCATGGAAAGTTTCCCAGTTTGAAAATTCCCAGAATTTGCAACCCTAAGAACAAATGTCTTTCTCTACAGGTCACCTGCAGGTTCTGTGGATGAGCTACAACAATAAGGAAACACACTGAAGTATATTATTATTAAAGTCTGTGTCGATGACAATCATGAGTCGGACATGAGACGGACATAATGTGGGATGTGGGTGTCAAACCTTCAGGTGATGAGATTTAAAACTTTCTATTTAGAGTCTGACTGCACACCAACACAGTACTGCTCATCAGGGCTGAAACTAATCATTATTTTCATAATTTTCCAGCGAGTAAATTAATTGTTTATTCCACAAAACGTCTGAAAACACTGACAACGGAGGTCAAACAAAAACATTCCCATCATCATCTCTCACAGCCCAAAGAGACGTCAGATGTTTTATTTGTCAGATTAACACTTAAGTATCATCTGTACAAATCTTTACATTTCAGTTGCTGCAACCACAGACTGTGGATTATCCTTCATGTTACTATAATTAGTTTGATTAGTTTGAGTCTGAAGTCACCAGGATTCATCATTTAGGGCTTTTATTTTGAAGGAATTCACGATGCCTGATGAAACCTGAGGCGAGGAGACAATCTGCTGTAACACCGGCTCCTTATCTGTCAGAGCCATCGTCAAATACCATTACAGGCTGATTCCATGGTGTGTGGGGGGGGGGGGGTCTTGCAGGCCTCGGGACAGCAGTCGTATTTTCAGGCCGATTACAGCAGCGATTTGGCCTTCACGCCTGATTCTCAGGACCGGACCGAGGCCAAAAACCGAGGCTGGCTGCTGCAGCACGAATCATCAAGCCTCCAGCGAGGACGCCGTTAAAACACCTGTTACTGAGCTCAGCTGCGTTCAGGGACCTCACAGACTTTATTTAAAGGAAGAGCCCACTGAAAACCAGACACTCGTAAAGGTTTAGGAGACTGATTCGTGTTAAAGTCCATTTCAGAGCTGAAACGTTTAGTTTACTATCGTCATTATCTTTTCTTTTTTTTTTGTTATTTTTTGGCTTTTTCACCTTTATTAGATAGGACAGTGGAGAGGAGACAGGAAACAGGGAGAGAGAGTGGGGGAATGACATGCAGTAAAGATCCGGCCAGACCGGGAGTCGATGCGGGGACCAGCTGCTCAGGGCGCTTAGGCCCATGTGGTACGCGCCCCAACCATTCGGCTATGGGGGCGCACTATCGTCATTATCAACTGATTCATTCTTCTTCTCCAGTGTAAGGACGTAAAGTCTTTCTCTGTTTTCTTTCACAATAAACAGATCAATGGGTTTTTCAGACACAACAACACGTTTAAAGATTTTTCCTTTAAGTTGGTCTGACCATCATGACTGAACAAAGCTGTTACCTGCAGGAGAAACAGCGACTAACAGAATATAACACATTCTGAATGTGTGGAAGATTCTTTTATTCTAACGTGAGAATGTGAGGTGAATTTCTCTTGATTTCTTTAGGAGTATTAAATCTTCCACAGATCCAGATGCTGTTTTCATGTAGAGTTTATAAAGACGAGGGTGCAGAGAGAAATATTGGTGTTTGCCCTCAGCTGAAACACTGGAATCGATATCAGGAGAGATGAGGTCGTCTCTTTCTGAGAGTAAACAGGAAGTAGAAGACGACTATGACTCTCTCTATATTTTAATAATCGATCAGTCGTTTCAATCTGCCTGACCTCACCACGTATAACAGTAAATTAAATATATTAAAACAAAGAACTGACGGACACACCTACACACAACCTGAAGAAAACATCTGTCAGATTTGCTTTCTATTGACCAACTTATTGATCAGCACTGGGTGGACAGTCGTCCAGTTCTGCAGCCTGTTCACACCCTCCCTCCCTTTCCTTCCTCACCTCCTGCTGGGAGACAAGACAATAAGGAAATGAGCAGGAGGAAAGAGAAGTTAGATTATTATTTACTGACGACAGTGACGAAGTTTAAACTCCACAGTTTCCTGCCGTCAGAGGCTCGGCTGCATCATGTCAACACAATCCCACCGCTGTTTTCTGGCTTCTGCATCACACACACACACACACACACACACAGACACACAGAGAGGATTAGAACAAAAGGCGAGTCCCGCGGCACAGACTTGCACAGAGAACATAATAGCTGATGACATGCGGCAGTTTGGAGGCTTTCACAGCGACGCGGCTAATCTTCCTGCGCTGGAATAACATTATTCTCTCCGCCTCCTCCTCCCCCGCCGCCGTCACCGGCCCTCCTGCCCGCCCACCGGGGACCCGCAGGTTATTGTCTCCAAACGCACCCCAAGGTTAACGCGCACAATGGACGGGCAGCGGCGAGCGGACAGCTGAGTGATCGGCTGGTCCGGTGACAGATTTGTGAGGCAGGTTTGAAGCCCGGTTCGTCTTTAGTCGGTGACACCTTCACACACTATCAGAGGGAACAATAGAGGACAGAGTCTAGACTGGAGGGGGAGGAGGGGGGAGGGATGCTGGGAAAACTGAGGTTTTGGTGTTAATCCTGGTTTATAGTCAAACAAAGACACAAGTGAACTTTAACCTCCAACAGAAACCACAGGAAGAATAAATACCTTCTTGTTTTTTAGTAAAAGGTAGCGACAATAATAAGAAGAAAGAACTTGTGACAGTGAACCTGCTGCAGGACTTTGGTTTTATTTAGTCGAGGAAACAATCTGTGGTTTTTAGATCAAAATCAAAGTTCAAATCTCAAACTCGAAAAAAACAACTGGAAAATGTATTTCCTGCTGAAAATGCAGCGTGAGTGATGAAAGCTGAATGAAAACTGCTGAAGCAAGCAGGTGAGACCTGTGGAAGTTGGAAGTCAAAAGTCATCGCTGAAGCAATGCTGAAAAATAGCAGAAGCAAAACTTTGAAGCCGAAAGCTAAAGCATTCATTTGGCAAAGTTTTTACAGAAAAAGCTGAATATTTTTAGTAAAATTAGTAGAAGGAAGTTGAATATAAGCATAAATACTGTAAAAGTATGCAGTAGTTAATGTATAGAAGAACCAGAAGAATAAAGATTTGAAGAATGCTCTCAGCATTCACACTAATAATTTTAATCATAACTTCGGTTATTAATTAGAGAAAACATTTCATAAAACGGCTGAAAACACGGTTGAAATGCAAACAAAAAACTTGAAAAGTTGAAAGTCAAAAGTAATCGCTGAAGCAATGCTGAAAAATGGCAGAAAAACAGCTAAATACAGAAACAAAACTTGGAAGCTGAAATCTGAAAATAAAAGCTGAAGCATTCATTTGAAACTTCTGCAACATTTTTGCAGAAAAAGATGAATATTTTAAGTTAAGTTTAAATGGCTGAAGGAGGTTGAATAAAAGAATAAATGTCCTGAAAGATACAAGAAGAATCATTTTAATCAGAACTTCTGTGATTAATTATAGTCTGAACGAGCTGCAGAGAACCACTGATTTATCCAGTTATTATGAGCCCTGAGGCTGGAAACATCATTCAGCTCTTCACTCTGACCTGAGCTCAGATTTATCCCAAAGCAGACGGAAACCTGAGGTCTGGTTCACAGTCTCAGCTCCGGTTCATCCCAAACCTGTTGGGTTGGTCTGAGGTTCTGCTGCTTTAAACTGGGGAGAGGATTTCTTTTTCTTTCTGCTGCTGTGTGCACAGAAATATTATCCGACAAGTCTTTAAAAACTCTTGATCTGGAGCTCCTGCTGCTCAGGGACGAACCACTGCTGAGCTAAACGAAGGTAACAGCTGTGATCAGGGTTCAGTTTTTCATGTTGACAGTTTTATGGATCAGGAACAGTCTCTTCTGTCCATAAACTTTTGGCCATAAAGTCTGTGTTCTGGCAGCGTGGGGTGGAATTACAATCGTTTTAATTGATTACTTTCTCATTAATAGATTAAAAAACTGCAATAAACACCTGTTATATCTTCACTTGTTTTATCAGTTTAATGTCACGTACAAAAAGAAAAACATCAAATCTTCACATCTCTCATTGTTTGTCATTTACCATTAACTCCATTATTTACGTGCTGCATTCAGGTACATCGGTGCATTAGAGCATTTTACGACCTTTACGATCCTGTGAGATCCGTTTCATTTGAGAATTATAAATTCATGTTTAATGCTCATGTAATGCTCCATCCGCTGGAATCATCGGCTCATAAACGTTTATGTCGGGCTGTAAAAGCAGATAACACAGACAGTTAAACTGATTTCCTGTGAGTTTAACCTCCGACAGCGTCTGTGTAAACACACATGTTTGTGTTCAGTGAATCTATCGGAGCTGATTCAGTCCTGCAGCTTCACTCCCACTCTGATGCCAGAACGCATCAATGGTGACATTAATAATTCAATATCCTGCTCATAATTGGTGGCTAATTGACGTCTCTTCCTGAAGTGACGGCCGCGATTTCAGACCGGTAATAAAAACTCTGTCCTCCTACGCCTGAAAACTCATCCAACTACTCGATGACCTGCTTAATAAGGGGCCAATGAAAGCCACTTTAGGATAATTCAGGATGTTTACTCTGAGAATTTACCCTCAAATCCCCCTGATCAGAGTCTGATCAAAGGGTCTTATCTGATCACATGACCACAATAAAATCCACTGTGGTGGTTTTACCAGGGAAGGTCTGACGGGCATTTACCAGATTTATCCACCACTCTGTTCAGTGTTTCTAGAAAAAGAAAATCCTTTTTCCTTTTAACAACAGAATGTACCTGAACCATTTTCCATCACAGTTCAGGTAGAAAACAGCAGATAAAGATCTTTAAACTGAAAATCAGAGGTTGAATTCTTTACATCTTTAAAGAGAGAGGAGGTTTTCTCTCTGCAGGAAGATAAACGACTAAAACATCAACTGATCGGCCACTAACGATGACGTTTACATCAATTAATAATAATTAATCATTGTATAAAAACATCAAACAATAACATTCAGTTCACTGTGATTCCTCATTTATTGATTGATTAGTTGTTTAACCTGAGTGAACGTCCTGCATCAGGAAAATCACACTTCAGATTCAGTATGAAGTCAGGATTTCCTGAGTCGGGTTTAAGCCCGATCCAGGGATAAAACAAGCTGGGTCCATTCCCACACTGATTGTGTTTGTTTTTGGTGAAACTCTGAACCTGACAGTGTTTAAAGAAAAACCGTCCTGACATTAAAGATCAGGAGCAATAAATATCTGTCTGAACTGAGGGTGTGACGAGATTTCACCACATTAAAATGTGACGAGATTGAAAAGCTGCTACTAGCATGACTGACGAAATTAGCATGTTTTAAATAGTGTGACAGCATTTCGGCAGCGACAGAGAAGATATGAACGATACGTAAACAAGAAAACAGCAGCTACAGAAACTCAGCTCTGAAACGATGCTTCATTCCTCCTGAAAAGTGATTCAATTAAAAGCAGCAGTCTCGTATATTCCTGCCTGTCTGTCGTCTGACGTCAAAGAAAACTGATCAAACTGTGAAAGGAAGTGATTTAGTGTTTATTTTACCACAATAAGCTGAAACCAGCCTGGACAGAGTTGTTGTTAAAAAAGATGATAAATCAGTGCTCTGATCTGTCTGTCGATCGTATAACTGACTGTGATCAGCCTGCAAGAAGGAATACAACCTCAGGACGACCAGAGGGAAAATAACTAAAGACGCTCTGAGGTCAAAGTTCGTCACTGTCTGATCATCATCGCTCAGCTTTTAGGAGGAGAAACAGCAGAGAATAAAAGGTTTCCAACAAATCTCTGAGCAGAACACATCGAGTATCAGAGCAGAGACGATGAACCAGCTCAGAGCTTTCTGTCTGACTCCTGTTCTCTGTGACAGAGGTAAAGTCCAAAGCTGCTGCTGGAAAACAGACGTTTACAGTGAAAAACAACACGGACGTTCGTCTGTCCGGCCTGTGAAGCTGTGGTCCAGCTCTGATTACTGTTTGGAGTTAAAGAAATTAGACTGAGATAAATGTAGTTTATTTCTTTTCATCCTTGTTCTGTTTGTTGAGTCTTCTGCATTTTGACTTTCAGTGAAATAAAAATTGGTTTTCCAGTTGTTAGACTCCAACTTTTCTTTTTTAACAGTGTTAAAATCTCTGAGTATCATCACATCTCTGCTGTGAACACAGTGAATTTATCAAGTGATTTCAGTTTCAGAGGAAACAGCTGAGTTTCTGTCCGGACGACAAGAGAAGGATCAGAACAATCTTCACGGTTTTAATCTCATTAATAAAAATCATTAATCAGAAACATAAAGAAACGAGTTGTTGCAGCTCCTCAGTGAAAACAGACCAGTATCACTGCTACTACAGGACCTGGACCCGGATCAGACAGGCCAGGACCGAGAGAGTCCAGATCCACACACACACACACACACACACACAGCAGCCTCTAAGACAAAGACTCCCACCCAAACATCCTCCGCTGCAGCTCCGGGTCTTTAAATGCAACATTTAGACTGTGCACGAGGAGCAGGAGAGGGGCTGATGGGAGGGCGAACCCCACCCCCCACCCCCCACCTCCGGCACGAGCCTCAGTCCTGCAGAGACCCGGAGAGTCCGTCAGCACAAAGCTGGAAGTTAAAGCATCAGGATGCAGAGGATGACCGACGGGCGGGTGATTGACAGCTATCAATCACTGCTGACAAACACACACGCGCCTCTTCCCCCCCACCCCCTCCAAAAAAAAAAAAAAAAAGACATGCGCGCGCACACACACACACGTTCAACTCCCAAAAAATACACAGTCCGACCTGGTGCATCCTCATTGCTCATGCATGAACACACACACACACACACACACACACACACACAGAGGACCGGAGCACGCACGCACCGGGAGCAGAAGGCACGCGGGGTTTTTCTGCAGGAAAACGACAGAAGAAGAAGAAACTCACCTTTCCTCGCCGGTGTCCTCAGAGACAGAGGAGCGCCGGGACCCGGACTCCGTCTCCGTCCAACACTCACTCACATTAATCCACAACAGCTCCGCTTAGTTCCACAAAACGGGACCAAACCGGCGGGAAAATCCTGCTCCAGCCCGCGAACCGGGTCCGGTATAAATCCACCGAGAGAGAGAGAGAGAGAGAGAGACACGAGGACCGCGGCACGGAGCGTCCAGTCCGGGTCCTAACGACACACTGAGGCGTCACTCAGCAGCCCAGCGGCTCCGGCTCACAGGCCACGCCCTCCTCATTATCATAATAGACCCCCGCAGCCAATCAGAAGCCGCGACCACGCCCCTCTTCAATTTAAAGTCACTGTGTTAAATTTAACGTTTTTTTTCTAAATTCTCAAAATAATAAAAATAAAAAACGACTGAAGTAAAATTTAAAGATAAATTCATTTGTGTAATGAAATGATTTGTTTCTTTTCATCAAAATAAAAAATATTTCTGATTCAAAAAATGTTTTAAACTCGTACACATTAAAGACTGATTAAAGCATATCCCAAAAGCTGAAACAGATTTTTAAAAATTAATCAACAATAATAATAAAATGTCAGAACGTGTTTATTTAATTTACACTTCTGACATTTTTCAATTATATATGATTATAAATACTATTTTAGATTATATATATTTATTGTATTTTCATTTAATTAAATGGAGGGAAAGTGTTTACATTAACTGGTCATATCTGTCTCATTTAAATACAAATAAATCCTTTATGTGAAACAACATGAACAGAACACTGAGTTGAATTTATGGTTTTTCATTATGATATTAACAATAATCTAATTTTATCATGAAAAAAGTGAAACAGCTTCTTCTGAGTTGTATGTATGATATCTGAGAGCAGATATCATACATACAACCATGAGCACCTCATAAAGACGAGTGAACAAACAGTGTGTTGAGTCTCCTGACAGATAGTAATAATCAGAGGCCTGTCCTCTCCTGTGAGCTGTGTTCGGGTGTAAAATGATTTCCACGAGGAAACTTCAATTAAATTTCCGGCTGACAAATTGAGTTTGTTTCTCTGCAGGATAATTAGAGGCAAGTGGAAAAAGGAAAGTGAAGGAGACGCAGCGCTGGGATTAGAAACTAAATCCCCTCTCTACTCAGCAGCCCCTCCGTCCGTCCGTCTGTCTGTCTTCATGTCTGTTGGTCCTTCCTCCTCCTCCTCCTCAGTGTTTATGAAAAACAACAAATTACAGGATATGAGGACTGCTGATGTCTGGGGAAATAAGCTTTTGATTGTACTTCAGTTAGCGTTCCTGTGTGCCTGATTAAACCCTGACGTCTGCATCTTCACCGTGTTTCTCTGTTTACACTGAAATACACTGAGAAACCAGCAGAGCAGGAGGTCTGGGTTCTGGGTCAGGGTTCGGATCAGTTCTGAGGGTCGGGTCCAGGACTTTACAGAAGCTGTTTTATCACGGTCGGCTGTGGTGTTTTCCTTTCACTACTTTTAGAGGTCGACCGCTCCTCACAGTCGTTATCCATGCTAACTACGGTCGCTCGTTCTTCATAGTTGCCATGACTACACCATCATCACACGATGGATTTCTCCCATCAGGTTGGGAGTTAGCTGTCAGGTACACATCAGGCCTCAGTCCTAAATCCAACCTCCAGAAGTAAAAAGCTAACGTTAGGCTATAAACCAACTACACCACGGTCACATGACGTCAACGTCTCCACCACTAAGCTTCCAACTGGTCATTTCATTTAGCTCTGAGCTCTTCTACAAAAGCCTTTCTTCTTAGAAAGTTAGTGATAGTTTGAAAGAGAACCGCTGCTCCTCAGACTGTGATCATGGAGAAAATAATGCACCAACTCTTGATATTGTCTTACATCAAAAACAAAACCTCGCAGCTATAAATATATATATGTGTATATATACGGCAGTAAAGTGGAGTAACACGCTGTATTTTCATTGCACACATTCACAGCTGATGCCTCCTGCTCTCTGTATCGTTACAGTTTGATGCTGTGGCTGTTTGTAATAAAAGCAGCAGTATCATCCCAGTCTGCAGTCTGATCTCCCTCAGATGTAAACAGTAGATTACAGCACATAGATACAGCTCACATATTAAAGAACGGCAGTGCGGCCTCGCCGAGAGCGAACAGAATGAAATGCATGAAATAAATAAATGTATGAGCGCTTCCATTCCACCCATCGACTTCTGCGGCTTTAAGTCATCGCTCTCATCAGTATCGAAACAATAAATCAGAGGCGTTGAAACCCTCAGGGCCGAGGCTTCGACGGCTGCAGGGAAACACTGAGTCACAGCAACAACACACTTTCTTTCCTCTGGACTCGCTGTGATACGAGCAGGAGGAGATCATAAGAGCATCTTATACACGGCTGAGAGGTAAAATGTGTCTGTGCACGAGGTAAAGCAGGAAATGTAGCACTTCATCAAAATGAATGTGTTCACATGAAACACACAGCGGGTCAGAGAACAGCTGCCGAGCTTATACTTTTATGAAAATGAGTATGTGGTGGATAAATCGATAAGAGGAACCTGCCCTGAACAGATGGAGAGCTCTGAAACAACATGTTTAAAAGCTCCGGAACACACTGCTCTGAAACTTGGTCCCTGCTGGCCACCGTACCCTCTCTGCGACCTTGTCAAATCAAAAGGATAAAATGGTGTTTGACCGATGACACCGGCACCTTATGTCAGCATTGTTGGAGTCCAGGACTCGAATCTGGATTTCTCAAGTCTGCTTTTACCAGCAGGTCCCCCTGATATAAGCTCTGGGTTTTACAGGGTGTTTCATGCTATGAGCCACATCTTCATGTTTCAGCTATCAGGCCTTTTCTGTGCTGCTGAAAAATAGCACAAAATAGCTAGATAAGGTCGTGTGTTTTCACCTTAGTTGCTTTTACCAGCACGTGCTAAAGCTTGCTAGGTTAGCTAACTGTGTTAGCACCTTAGCTAGCTATTTTCGCTATTTTTGGGGAGCACAGAAACACAAAACACGAAGGTGTGGGCTAGCTGGGTTAGCTCGCTAATGTTAGCTAGGTTAGCTAGCTTTCCATCACAAGGAAAATAGTACCTGCTTTGACCAGCAGGTGCTAACACTAGCTAGGTTAGCAACTCTCTTTTTGTTTTCTAAGGTGAAAACAGAAGACCTTAGCTAGCTATTTTTGCTATTTTTGAGGAGCACAGAAACACAAAACACAAAGATGTGGGCTGGCTAGGTGAGCTAGCTAATGTTAGCTAAGTCAGCTAGCTTCTCGTCACAAGGCCTAGCTCTCTTCCTTAGGCTGTCTTGTTTTTTATCGTAGAGGCTGCAGTAAACGCAGTCTCGCCTCCCCATTTACTATCATCATTATATTCGGTAACTACTTTGGCTTCATGAGGCAGTGAAGGGGATTAATGCCTTGCTCAAAGGGCTCCTCAGCTCTGCAGCCTCAGTGGCTGGAGTCTTCCCTCCACTGCTGCTCATTTCCATTTAAATCCTCCACCCTCAGCTCTGCAAACAACAACATCAAACAGCACACTCACAGTGAAATGTGAATAATAAGCAGCAGTCATAATTCACATCTCAGCTTTATGCATCATATCATATTTTTCTATTTAAATGGTGTTTGTTGATTGTTGCTGACAGAGCGGCATTAATCACACGACGTCTTCCTCGCCGAGCTCATCACACATTCAGAGGACGAATCTAATCAGACCTCCTGTCGCTTGCTCCCTTTATTCCTTAATCCTCCTCTTTCTCGCTTTGTTTTCTCCTCCTCCATCCCTCCCTTTATTTCCCCTTCTTCCTCATCATCTTCTCTTCCTTCTTCATCACCTTTTTCTCTCTTTCCTTCGTACACAAACACACTCTGGATTTCATTTTAATATCACAACGACAAAACTCATAAACACCTATGTCCGTGGCATCCTCAGGTGATTCAGGTGTGTGTGTGTGTGTGTGTGTGTGTGTGTGTGTGTGTGTGTTGGACAAAAAACCATTTTTTAATCATAATTCAACTGATCATTGAATCTTTTGTGTCTGAATCAAAGTCATTCTTTATCTTAATCCTTATCTTTTATGGCTGAGTGTGTGTTTCTGTGTGTGTCTGTCTTTGTGTGTTATTTTTATGATGCAAATCAATTCCCAACCTTTGTGTGTCAGAGAATAAGACACAGACACATATCATGATTCAAATCATATATTTCAAATTCAAATCGTTGTGTGTGTTGAAGCAGAAAGTCGTGTATCTGTGTGTGTGTCGCTCTCCTAATTCTAATCAGATCACACCTTTGTCCTGTCTAGCAGCAGCCGTGTGTGTGTGTGTGTGTGTGTCTTTGTTGAGGAGTCACCTTGAGGCTGAGTGTGGAGGACAGAAACCATCAGTGTCTGACGTCGTCTTCACCAGAAAAACAAAAACCCACAGAAACACCTGCAGCACCTGACGCCTCGATGACAGTTATATTAACTCCACTCATCAAAAACCTGCTTTATGTTAAAGGTAGAATATGTCGTTTGTGTCTGACAACATTATAAGATAAGATAATAATCCTTTATTAGTCCCACAGTGGAGGAAATCTACATTGTCTCAGCAGTTTCAGTGATTGAAAAGATGTCTGTGTTACTGTGAGACTTTCAGTGGTGGAAGAAGTAATCAGATACTTTACTGAAGTAAAAGTACCACACAGTAACACAGACACACCAGTCAGAGTGAGGCTCTAGGAGTCTGGTAGTATATGGAGATGTTCCTGGTTAAACTAAAAGGATCTTCCTCTTTAATAAAAAGCTCTGTCTCTGTAGGAATCCTGTCATCATGTGGTCAGACACTTCTGAACAGTCTGAGTTATAATACGGGCCGGCCACACACACACACACACACACACACACACACCGATCAATAACTCACATACACACACAAGATTTGCAGATATAATGCGACATACAGCGACATCCCTCCACTCGTCTCTCCCTCTCTCTCTCTCTGTGTTGTCAGTTTAAATCTGCTGACTCGCTCTTCCTCCTCTCAGGGTCAGGAGCTTCATCATGACTCAGCAGATACTTCACCCTGAGAGTCTTCATCAGCTCAGACCATGACCAGGAAGATTATGGAGCTAGGATCTGCCCTCCTCACAGACTCCCCACAGGAACCAGGCCACGATTATTTCACTCATCGATTCACCTGCAGAGGTCAACATGACGTCTGCAGATCAAACCATCAGGACCAACCACAGTGAGATCCAGGGAGGCTGTCAGTCAGTGGAGAGAATTAGATTACTTAGATTATAATAACTACTTCACGTCAGGAAAAACACTGTGCAGCCATTTTGGTTCAGCACACAGTTAAAACTGCACTATCACTTCCTCTAAAGAGACTTCTGTCTTTTTTCATTTAAAGTTCGAAAGGGTTCCACATTTCAGAAAAACCTTGAAAAACGAGAGAAAAATGGATCATGTGACAAAGCTGCTAAACAAAAGGTGAAAACCTTAATATGTGTAGAAATGACACTTGAAATGTCCTGAAATGTCCTGGTATTTGAACACAATCCCATGAGATCAGGTAAGATCAGGTTAGCCTGAAACATCAGAACTGAAAATCAGATTTAGTTGTATTTTGATTGTTTTCTTTCTCTTTGTATTTTATAAAATGTTAATCTGAGAAGTAACTACAGCTGTCAGACAAATGTAGTAGAGTAAAGTGTAAAGTAACAGTACTTAGTTACTTTCCATCACTCATTGTTCAGGACTTTCTGTGAAAGCTGTTGAACCTTAGGATCTCTGCGGTTAACAGTTAAACTCTGACGTCCTTCATCGATTTAAACTGCTCCATAAAAAACGACCATTTAGAAAAAATGGCTCTCACAGCTTCAGAGTTTTATTCGGCTTTAAGACGAGTCAAACGGCTCCGGCTGACCTGAGCTCCCCTCCCGCCGCCTGCAGCTCCGCTCCTATAAATCTAACATTAAATCTCATTTTACAGGCTCATTTGTCTTCCTGTAAATGCACCGTGAGGCTTTTGCTGAATCACCCAATATCCTGTGATTTAACAGCGTGAGTTGACATCTATTAGCCGCCGCCGCCGTGTGGAGGGTGGCTGCTGCTGCCCCGGGGGGAGGAGGGGGGAGGAGGGGGGACTCAGACAGACCTGAACCTCTGACCTCCGGCTGTCAGACCGAGGTCAGGACCTGTACTCCGGCTCGACGGGACAAAATACTGCTGCTCCTCAGAGAGACTCCTCAGGTGCTGACGCTAAGTGGACGTTCGTTTCCCAGAAGTCTTTGAGGGAGGTGAAGCAGCGGAGATCAGTGAGAGGTCAGAGTGAAAATATCAAAGTTTAACTCTTAGTTTGACATCAACATGTCTCTTTACCTGCAGGAGCTGCAGCTCTGAGTTAAAAATGACAACAAACTGACAGAATAAATACAGATCTGATGGTTTTTTGACATTTTCCTCAGATTTTCTTTGTTTCTGTTTCAAACTGAAACTAAATCTGTTCTCTCTGCTATAACAATCTCTTTTCTTCTGGGTTAAAAAAATCCAATAAAGTGCTGAAACCAAACGATAAATTTTGTCTTTTTGAAAGTATTTTTTAGTGTTTTATTGACCATAAACACTGGAGAGGGGAAGGATAAACCAGGGAAACTGCAGTTAATAGTTGGGCCTCTAACCCCTGAAGGCCTCACCAGAAAAAAAAAAAAAAAATCTTTTTCACCATTTTATACTGAATAAAAACTTCTGGAAACTTTCCAAGGGAAGTTAAGCTCGGGAATTTCTGAAATTTCCAAACCAAGTTGGAAACTTCCAATGAGAACAGGAATTTCAGGGGAATTATGGGAATTTATGGCAATTGACAGGAATTTACAGGTAATTTATACAAACTGTATCACATACAAACATGAATATATATATATATATTATATATATAATTGTGAGTTTAACTCTGAACTGTGAGTTATCACCTCACAGGTGTAATTTAACCTGGACGGTTCTGCAGCTCATAATGTTATCGTTGCATTATTGACCTTTAACTCTTCTAACTCTTCATATGTGTAGTTTATTACCTTCCATCTTCTCTGTTGAGATTTAATTCCTGTTTCCCATTAGAAAGGTCAGGGAGTAACTGATAAACTCTACATGAACTTGGTGTAGAAGTTATCTGTGCACACTGGAGCGTGGTTCAGACCTGGATGATGAATGTAGGAGCAGAAAAGAGGAACTCTGTGTGTCTGTGTGGAGGGCGAGGATGCTCAACATATTACTATAAAATATGTATGACTGTGCTGGTCAGACCTCTTGAATACACCTCAGCTGTATGAGCTGTGTCTCATCAGGAGGAAATCAGAATAATTAACGTCCAACGTTCAGTGATGGAGGAGGAAGAGTGAAACTGGATCCTGATTCAAACTGATAAAAGTAAAACTGATTTTGAGAGATTATTTGCTTCTTTTTATTTTCTCTTTTGTCATTTATCAGCTGCAAACAACCAGAATTAATCTGATTTGATTCATAGTCTCTGTCTGAACATCTTCATCTTCATCGTTTTTTAAAAGTTTCCTGCAGGAAGCTGGATGTCAGCGCCACAGACAGAGGATGAACTGTGGTTGTCAGTGGATGTTGGGTAATCACCTAGGTTTGCTCTGGGTTTAAATGCTTCTTTCTGAACAGGTGAATATATAGAGAGACATTTTCAGGCTCTTTAACATCCATGCGGTCTTGAAAAACGTTCAGCATGTCTCAGAATAGCATCAGATTCCCAACAGGAACAGTTTGGGGATGTGTTTTTGTGGGTAATTGCCTGTCAGAGCTGCTCAGAGATTAGTCTGAAATATATGGACTAAGACGAAGACAGTTTGGGGACAAAGAGCTGCACAGTCCAGACGAACATTTGACAGCAGCATTAGCCTCATTTGGCCTAATCCTCACGACTCCAACTGTCATTTCAGGGAGTCCTTGTCCCGTCAGCTCGTCACCGCTCTGTCAGAGCCATATGGATCCTGACTGCTGCCAGGTTCAGGCCTGGGTTAGAGGGCGAGTAAAAGGACTTAACAGGCTTTAAGCCGCTCAGAGCCGGAGACTTAACGGCACCTCGTTTTCTAAATATTTACCCCTCAGTGGTGCAGTCAAACATATACACTAAACACATTCACACACAACTGAGCACTGGGGATGTTCTTTTAAATATAATGAAACCTTTTTATTTCAAGCACATTCTGCACAGTTACAGTAAAATCCATGGGGGTTTCACAAAAGGCTGAGCACCAACACACACACAAACACAGCTACTACACAAAACTACAGTTACACAGTCTGTCCAGTAGGTGGCACTTGAAGACCTAAATGGCACAAGATAGCCTCATCTCTGGTCAATGTGTTAAATCAAAGATAACGTTACAAAAATGTAGTTACACATCACACAACTAACATGAAAACTGGTACAACACATCATGTTGACACAAACATATTAACATTCATACTAGTTACCAAGAGGAATACGTGAGAGAGAAGCTAACTGTGTGGCTGAAAAGAGGGTGGTGCTAACTTAGCTAACGTTGATGCACAGTAGCTAGCATAGTTAGCTACACAGATTTTGTGGTCAGAACTATGAAAACAGTCATTTCACACAGCTACAGTCGAACATAATAACGTGCACTTCGTACCTTCAGAACAAGCTAACATTAGCTGGTAGGTGGAGGAGGAAGGCACACTTTTCTGATTGGACAGTGTTTTTGACTGTTTGTTTTGACTCAGCGATGTTTGCATTGGTATGTATCCTTGAAATCCTTTTTTAGTGGTTATATGTGTATACCTGTGAATCTCGTAGCCTACACTCCTTCCACAAGAGTTTGGACAGAAACTCAAACTAGGTCGACAGAAAATGGAGACAGAGGTGACAAAACTCACTATTTGTTTTCTTATTGTCAACAACTGTCATGTTTAGACTCAAACCAACACTGTATTAGTCCGATCTTCTCTCCTACTAAATATATCAGAGGAATTCTCAGTCGGAGTCGTTCAGTGTTGGTTTGTAAAGTTGTGATTTGTTGACAAGTTAAAAAAAAAGATTTATAAAAAAGAAAATCACCAGTTCTACTTAAAGAAGCAGATTTGCCTCTTTAGAAAATGCAGATAAGTTTTGTGGGAAAAACTCAACAATACAAACTTTATTTAACAAATTGGACATGGTGGGTATTCACGTCTGTGTTTGTGATCTTATCTGTTGTGAAACTCTAGGCTCAAAGCGTAGATCAGAGAATATTGATGATGATACTGATTATTGCTTGTTGTTAACCTCAGCTCACAGCTTCAGATCGATCATCACCATCAACCCAAACACTGAGTTCTCTTTGATCACTCTGAGCTACGAGGCTGATTGATAAGGAGACGTGGTTAAATAGCTGCACACAAGGTTCAACTGATTCCTGCAGAAAAACAGAACTGAACAGATCTTTTGTTGTCATTGTTCGAAAACAGCTAGAAGACCATTTAGCAGCTCTAGGGCTGACAGCACGAGATAAAAGATGATAAATACAAATAAAAAAAAGAGATAACCTCAACACAATCAGAGATGGTATATACAGAGGAAATAATGCAGAATAATAATAATGTAAAGTGCAGAGTGAAAATGAGAATGACATCCTGTGGAGGAGGGCTATCCGAGGGGTCAGATCGCGAAACAGAGCAGATGTTGGACGAGGACGACTGAACGAAATCAGATGGCGTCCATTTTCTCAGTCAGACTTTCAAACTTAACCTCATCTTGATCTACCATAGGATAAGCAAACTTAACTACTAGGCTCTCATAATGTGGTCAGCCTGCTTTTGATTTGCTTTTATTTTTGACAAAATTACAATGTCCCCAAAACAACAACATAATGTCAAGCGATTATGGCCCACAGTCACGCCTTCTTGTAAAGCGACATCTAGTGGCCGTAGTTTTTATGACATCTGTGAAGTAAACATCGTGAGTGTAAAGAACAAAAAATCAGCGCTTAGGAGGGAGGTTAATGATCAAACTCGACTTTGACAGAAGAGATACCTGTTTGAACCTGATCATTATTGTTGTTTCTTTTCACAAGCAATTTTAGTTGTAAACCACAAACATTTCCCAAACCTAATAATATGGTAGCTTTTATGCTATGTTAATCAGGTGGATATTGTTGGTCAGATCGCTGCCATTAATCCTTGTGTGTCTCATATTTGTATTTTTAGATTTTTGTGTTCAGGTAAGCCATTTGGTAAAACCATCTTGTCTTTTAAAAATCTTTTAAAAACTGGAGAATAAATGAGATCACTGTCTCAGCTGTGACTGTAAGTGCCTGCTGATCACATTACTTAAGCTCCACTTTAAAGTTGGCTTTTCTTGTTTTTTTTTAACAGCTTAGGAGGAAGATTTGAGTCTTAAGCTCGAGGGATGGACAGAAGGACGGAGGAGGCATTAAGAGAAGGAAAAAGAAGTGAGCAAATATTGGCAGGAGCTGCAGTGGAAAACATGTGATGGAGGAAAGAAAACAAACGAGAAAACCAACTGGTGACTTTACTCAACAGCTATTGTAGAAAAAGACATCAAGAAGACAGAAAGAAGAAAGGATAGAAGATGAAAAAAGTTATGGGTGCAGAGAAGTTCAAACAGAGTGCAGATTTTGAGGACAAAGAAATTTAAAAGAAGAATTGTGACAGACGGACACAAGATGGCGGAAAGGAGGACAGACTGAAATCTATCAGGACAGACAGAAAAGTGGGTTTATGACAGAAACTGAAAAGTGGGATAAAGACAATGAGATTATAATAAGTGAAATAAAATGTAAAATGTGAAATAGGAGGGACAGAAAAGAAATAAAGGGAGATGTGAAGGAAGAAATGGAAACAAGAGAGAGACATAATGTAGATACAAAAGAGGACAGAAGAGAGAGAAGATCTACTGAAGGGCAGCGAGATGAGGGAGAACGGCGATCAAGATGTAGATGGATGGACAGATAGGTCGGAAGATCGATGGATGATAGATGAATGAATACATGAATGAACCCATCGGCAGACAGAAAGATGGATGAATGAGCGTGGAGATAAATCAACAAACGAAGTTCAAAGAACGTGATCCGTCAGAAAATGAGTTTTAAAATGTCACCGCCGATTCGCTCCCCTCCATCTTCATCAGCTGACTCACTGTCTGTCTGTTCATCCATCCATCTGTTCATCCATCCATCATATTTCACTTTACAGCTCAGATGATTAGTCAGATTTTTCATGATGAGGTCATTACTGTAGATGAAATCCTATCCACCTCACCCAAAGGAAACGGAAACTCATCTTGTAAATATATTCATATATATTCAACAACATAATCAAGACAGAGACTAAATTAGCCTTGAGGAGATAGTTGCCTTCATGTTCTTGCCACCAAGGCCCATCAACATGGTTCTTATATAACTGACTCACTGCTGTTCTGCTCTGTATATTCATATACAGATACTATCAGACAACAGGGAACATATACAGTCCATATGTAAACTAGTGGTGTGTCTGAGAGAGGTCTGACTTTTGAGTCACATACAGTCACAGTCCTGTAAAGCGTCACATGGTATCACATAGCTGCTGTAGTGTCGCATCGCCATGTAGCGTCACGTCATGTAGCATCACATCATGGCATCACACGCAGTGTCACATTGTCAGCGTAGCGCCACATTGTCATGTAGCGTCACGCCATGTAGCGCCATCATGTAGTGTCACATCGCCGCGTAGCGCCACGCCATGTAGTGTCACACGCCATGTAGCGTCACGTCATGTAGTGTCACATTGTCAGCGTAGCATCACATCGCGTGTCACATCGTCAGCGTAGCGTCACGCCATGTAGCGCCACGCTGCGGCCACACGCGAAGGCCACATCATGTAGTGTCACATTGCCGCGTAGCGTCATATCATGTAGTGTCACATCACGCGGAAGCGCTACGCCAGCGCCACATCGCTGGGCGTAGCGTTACGCCGCGTAGTGTCACATCGCCATGTAGCGCCACTGCGTGAAAATAATATGTAGTGTCTCATCAGGTAGCGCCGCGCCGCAACACGCGTCGGGTAATGTAATGTAATAATGTACTTCATACCGCGCCACGCCACGTCACATGCGTCACGCGGAAGGCCACGTCACATTGTTAGCTATGTCATGTTAGTCACATCATGTAGCTTTTAATAAAGGGAGTTAAAACTGAGTCGTGGGTTCACAGGCTGATTTAATGAGTCTGAGTCTGAGATCATGAAAAAACTGTTTGTGATTTTACACAATAAATGAATCAGAAATCAAGGTGAGTGTCTGTGATTAGTAGGTCGACTCTCCTCCTGGTGAGAAAATGATGCCTCAGTTAACGACGACAGACGTTAACACCACATCGTGACACTGAAGGTGCGATCACATTTACATACATTAATTATGCCATAAAACATTATGCCTGTGATACCATGTAATAAACCTTGGTATGTGCTTCATTATGAACATATGAGCCAGCACACCACAGACCGCACACAGTTGTCATCCTGTCACAGGGTAACACAATCTCGTTCTTAACGAGCTCCGGCTTTGGACAGCTGCATCACCTTTTACACAACTTCATTAGTGGAAGATTACAGCATTTTGGCAGATCTTCTTCCACATAATTTCTACATTATAATGTGGTGGAAAGCAACAGGAATGATGGGAAGAATACTTCACAAAATTGGTCGAATAATTTTATACTCATTGAAACAGAAAGTGGAGTTGCCTGATTGCACTCTACATCTAATAATAAATCAGGACTTTTTTTCTTCTCTGGAGCCGGAAACAGATTCACAAACTTTCACCCAAACACTTTGTTCTGTTTAAAGACCCTTTTTTTCCCCACAGTATCCACAACTCTTTACCGCCATTTAACCTGAATAAGAAGGAACTTTTTAATGAGCAAACACTAAAAGAAGTAAAAACTGAACTGAAAAACAAAACGAGAGGAGCAGAGTTTAAATTCAGGTTTTTCTCAGACATCTTAGTTGATTCGCTGTGGACTCTCTGTATCTTTTACTGTTCTTGTAGAAGGAGTTGAGACCTTTAAAGATCCCTCTCTGAAGACAATCTCTTGAGAGACTGATCACTGATCTTTTGGTGAATGTGGGACAAACAAAGAGAGGAAAACAGACAGTAACAGTTCATGTCTTTATACTAAACCATTGTTTGGTCATGGGTTGTAAATTATTTTTGGTTTACTGGGTGTATCAAACTGAGATGGTTTCTATTTTGTCTCTTAAAAAGTCCATTTCCATCAGGTAAGACTCTGTCGTTGTTGTCAGGCCGCCCAGGCTGGATTGACAAACCAACTGGACAAATCAGTCCCTCAGAGACCAAAATTTGTCCAGGTTTTTCTGTCTGTCCGTGACTTGATCAATTGTAAATTGCCAGAAATTTGAGATGCAATATCAAATTTATTCAGACAGAGGATCTCTCAAGGTGCAGCCAAGGGCGTGAATGTCCGGTTTGGGAACCCTGCTAAATTGCATTGCCGTTCTTGCAGATGATGTGATTCTGTCGCCCACTCAGACCAACACCTTCAGGTCATGACCTGGGCCGGGTTTGCAGCCGAGTGTGAAGTGTGGTCCAGATGAGGATCACCTCCAAGTCTGTAAGGCCTACAGTAACATGGCAGGGTCCCATCTTCATCTTGTGGTTCTAGTCTCAAAGAAAAAGTATCTCGGCCTCATGTTCACCAGGTGCTCGATCTCCAAACTAGGAGCTAAAAGAGGCCAAACAACATCAGTTATCATGAGCCATGCTCATCAGATCCCATTTTAATACTCAAAATACTGATTAAAGTAGCCAATGAACCTGATCTCATGGCTTTTGCTTCAGAAAGTCACTGTTGTGGTTTTGTGTCATGACTATAAGTTTGGTTTTCCTTCCTGATCCCTCTTAAACAAATGATCATAGTGTTTTGAACACACAGCATTTATGATGAACAACCTCTGCTGCTGTGACAGGGGATGATAAAGTGACGGCCGCCATTGTTTCAACCTATTTATCCGGTGACAGGTGTTGATGCCGCAGTGTAATTCTTGCACGTATCACATATCCGTTTAACCCGACAGTCCCGTGGTCGCTCGCATATTGTAAGTGATCAGAAATCCTTCCCAGCAGGCAGATAACAGCTGATTTACAGTGTTCTTGGTGTGTTTCTCAAGCCCATTACATCACTAACCCGAACATTAAACCATGTGACGGGTATTAGAGAGTGCTTATGGGGACGATCGCTAAGCCTTTTTTTTCTTCCATCAGATAAACGCCAGTAGAATAAATGAGCCAAGCAGGCTTTTTAAACCCACAATTCATGGATTCAGTGTGTTAGTGCAACCTCCCGCCAGCTTCATCAGTTACGCGGGAGTCCCATAAGATGGAATAAAACACAGGATGGAGGTTGAGTCGATTTTAACTTAACTTATCGATTTGACTAATGAAAACGAGACCAAGCTTCACCTTCCAAACAGCTGCACAATATTACCAGGGAAACTAAGCAGAAAGCATGTGATAATACTGAAGCTAGAGGAAGCACTGAGCTAAGAACTCGTTTCATTTTCACTGTAGCCTGGTGGAAACCTTTATGTTTTCAGATGATGGTCCATCTTTTCCTCTGCAGCTTCCTTCAACCTTTACACCTGCATTTCTACCACAGAGACACCAGGATCTAATGTTACGTCCTGTCGCAGTCCAGTTTACAGAAGTGGACGTCACTGATCGGTCAAACACAATCCTCTGAGCTGCTGTTGCTTTGTTTATTGATGTTAAGGGACCAGAGTGTGACATTTCTGATCTACATACGTATGTTTTTAATAGTGTATAATCACCCTGAGTCCAAAAAACTACTCAGTGTCATTCTACTACTTTCACTGTGATGAGGAAGAGAAGAGGAAATGGCTGCTGTTGGTAAGTTTCTGGTAAGATTGATAAGATTAAACAGATCTCAGATTCATAATGAAATCATTTTTCTTTATCTCCATCTGTTTGTCTGCAGAGTTTCGTTTTGATGAAGGAGAAGAAAACAGAGGAGACGGAGGGGGAGGTGACCCTGTTTACATCCCCCTTAATTACAGTCAGAGGGTGGACAGCGACACACACACACACACACACTTTTTTCAATTAATTACAGAGGTTGTTGAGCTGAGAGGAACAAACAGAAACAGAGCCACCGCTTCTATGAGCATCACAGCCTCCTTTTATTATCATAATGATGTTAATACACACTCCTTCCTGTTCACACTCCAGGATATCACACACACACACACAAACACACAAAGTGACAAACACAAATGAGTGTGTGTCCAGCCTCTGTCTGCAGAGAGCGAGTGACTCGACCAATTTGTCCAGATTTTAAAGGGTCTCCGATCGAGTTAATAAATGTTTTGGTTCCACACTCGTCCACAGATCAGAGTTTAACAAGCAGGACGAACGTCACAAATGACTGCGCGTGAACGAGGCAGATTTATCCTCACTTCAAAGATCCATTTTATTTATCGTTTCAAATAAAAATAAATTCTGCTCCGTTGGCCATGACGAGGGGTTTGATTAAAGAGAAGAAGCTTGTCCTCAGATCTCCTCTCTCATTAATCTGTGATGTTAAAACATGGAGGTGAACTCACATCTCACCTTGACCAAACGCCCGCGGAGGTTTTCTACATTTCCCAGAATGCTCAGAGAGGAGATGTGAGGACGTTTTGAACTCTTCATCAGTCCTGCTGTGAATGTTTCCCCGAGATACCTCCAGTCAAAGAGGATGGTCCTCACTCCTGAATCTAAAACACTGATACCTCAGGGTCCTCACAGTGAGGGGAGGATGGAGGAGGAGTTGACAGGTGGATCGCTGCAGCGTCAGCAGTAACGTTGGTGTTGTACGGGATTGTTGTTGATCTACACTCCAGCCCTCACCTGTGGTTCATGAATGAAGAAGAATCAGATACAAGAGGCTGAAAGGTCAAAGGAGAAGGAGATGGAGCTGATCAGGATCTTAGGATTAGGGCTGACACAGTATAAACAGTTTTCCTGCCAATCTTCTGTTCCACAGCCCAGTAGGTGGCGATAATGCAACTGTAAGATGGTTCACCAACCACCATTAAAAACCCAAAGAAGAAGAAGAACTGTTGAGTGTCATTCTGCTGCTTTCACTGTGACGAGAAAGAGGAAATGACTGCAGCTTTACAGTTTTTAAATGAATTAAAGAAAATGTGCTAACCTTAGCTAGGCTAGCTGGCTAACATTAGCGCCTGCTGGCGTCAAACTTTGTGGGTTGGTAAAAGCAGGAAGACGTGGATCTTTAAACGCTGCTGCTGCTGCAAAGAATCATGGGATGTCATTCTCTCCTTTCCTTTGGTAAAGGAAGCTCCCGTGTCTCCTCTGCTAAAGGAGATAAGATAGGAAGCAGTGAAGGAGACAGGACCAGCTCTGATCATGGCTGAGACTCAAAAAGACTAAAAAGACGATTCGAGCTCAGATGTCAGCTGATGGGAAGTTATGAAAAATAAACAGGTGTGTAGTTTGTTTTCATGATCCTCTGTATAATGTTTTATGTTTGGAGCAGATGTGACACACCTGGAAAATATCTAGCAGCACAGACAGGATTTTCACCCACGCTGATTTAGTGCTCTTTAGCTCCACTTCCTGTCTGCAGCAGCTGATCCAAACAGGGAGTTGAACCCTCCGGTCTGTGTATCTGCTCTGTTTGACTTCCTGCAGGATGCTCACATCTTCTGCATGTTTTATTGAGCCACGACGCCAAGCAGAGGGTGGTGGAGCTTCATGTGATTAGCGGTGCATGTTGGGAGGTCCTGCTGGATTACTTCACAGTCACTTCACCCACAGTGTCATCCTGCATTCACTTTGTGATTCATCTGCTCTGTATTATTTAATCCTCGGCCCAGTGAAGCTGCAGGAGTCAGTCTGTCTGAAGCTTGCTCAGACAAACTCTGTAACTCCTCCATCTGAGCGCTGACAGCAGGAATTTATCACCACGCTCAGAAAAACCACGTCCTCTGAAGAAATGTCCTCGAGACGCATCTGTGATT
Organism: Lates japonicus; assembly: GCA_033238685.1. Lineage (NCBI taxonomy): Eukaryota > Metazoa > Chordata > Actinopteri > Centropomidae > Lates > Lates japonicus. The sequence goes on from BRZM01000851.1 coordinate 337,191, forward strand.
CAGCATCTATAGATTCTGTCTGATCAGCCACAGACAGTCCACACTGTCTGTACTCCTCATCATTAGTCCTGAGCTCATCACACACTCACACACTCTTTTCTTTTCATAATACAACAAACAAAGAAGCTCGTCTTCTTGTTGTCAAGAGGCCGCCATCTTGTTTTCTTGTTGGTTTTAGACACCTGATTGTATAGAAACACGCGTGCGTCTGTGTGGTACTTTTACTTCAGTAAAGTATCTGATTACTTCTTCCACCACTGAAAGTCACACGGTAACACAGACACACTAACAGATGGAGGCAGTGGTATTCTAGCAGCTGCTGTGTTCTGCTCAGTTAAATTCCTGTTTTTGTCAATGGAGTCTGGTGGTGATGTTTCTGACAGGAAACGAACCCAAACAAACAGCCAGATTCATAAAGAATTATCTTCAGACAGAAGGAGGAGGAGGAGGAGGAGGAGTCCTGCAGTAGAAGGTCTGGTGCTGGTTCGGAGTTGGTTCAACTTACAAACCCTTTAAGAACTGGTTTTCTTAACCACCAAAACTATCACAGCAATAACAATGGTGGACAATAATCGAGATCTTGGTTGTAGACCAGCGAAGTGTTGGTGCCGCTCTCCAAACAGTTTTCCTGGAAGTTCGCAAAAGAAATAAAAAGTGATCATCCCTCAGTTGATCGGGTGACAGTTTTCAGTTTTAACGCATTAACACAAAGCACTTTCCTGCCTTTTTGAATGAGATGTCCAAACTGAACCGTTGTGTTTTTCTGTGACTCCGCTGACAGTTTGTGTTTGGACGTCTCAGACACAAATCCCTACACGTCTGACTTTATTTTATGATTTCTGTTTTCCTTTGTGTCTTTGCCTTAAAACAGATAAAGACGATGATGACAAAGCTACTTTTTATCCACCTGCTCATCCTTTTGTTTTTCACTCTCCCTACTTTACATTTAAATAGACAGGAATAGAAAATATGCAGGATTGTGTGGCATTGTGCCGACACCGCGAAGTCAATTATTCCTGCAGATAACAAACCACATATTGTCGTGTTTTTAGGAATAACTTTGTGTCTGAAAACACAGAGGCAGGGAGGAAACCTGCAGGAAGTGCAGATTCTAATCTTTGAATCGATGCTGAACTGAAGGATGTGGATGGAGCGCAGCACAAAGAAAAATAAGTGTGAATGTGTGTGTGCTGAAATCTAATGATGTCATTTATTATAACAGGTCGGAGCTGAGGAGGTAAACAAAGAGCTAAATCACTGAAATGAGCTCAAACTGCATCAGAGCTGAGATACACAGCTGATTTACTTCACTAATGTTGATGCTTTTCTTTTACTTCTGTTCTTTATAAACCTGTGTGTTCATGTGTCTCCGTCTCCTGCTGAAACTCCTCTGGTTTCCATTTGGTTTTCATGTGTGTCAGAGTTATTTACTGTGGAACATAAAGGCCTCTGTGAGCTTTAAATGAAATCCTTGTCGGATTGTCTCACAGCATCTGGCGGCAGAATCAGACATGAACGCTGCAACAACCCCACCTGTAAATTTTTCACAGCTCTGTCTGTAAAAGATCCTGTTCTCTTAATATTTTACTCAGTCATCAGGTAAACGTCTGCCTGTCTGGATGGTTTTACTTTTATAACAGTGGTTTGTCTGACGTACTGTATTAACAACCTCCCAGCTCACTAGTACTCCCTAGAAAAAGCTTATATATTTACACTGCCTGGCCAAGAAAAAGTCACACACTCTGGTTTTCCGTTGGACTATCTTTAGCTTTGATTGCAACACAAATTCGATGTGGCATTGTTTCAATAAACTTATTTAAGTGTCATTTAAACTCAACATAATCAATAAGATGTTAAAAAAAATCTTTGTGTTAAGTGTGTGAATTAAGTTATCCTTTGATAAGATTATTATAAGTGTGGAAAGTACCTTAAAACAAAAGTATTAGCAGTTTGCGTTGCTAAAAGCTAAAGATTGTGAAGAACATGAGGAGATTACAACAAGTCCTCCAACTCACGCGACCACATTGACTGTTTGTTCCTACACTTAAACATAACTAAGACCGTTTCCTAAAGCAGTGCCCCTACTGGTGGCAGGATGTATTGCGGCGTGACAGCATGCGACAGGCGTACCGGACCTTTGTCGTCATGGTAACAGTAATAAACATGCGGTTAACGTTACTGAACGTCTCTGTTTGGTTAGATTTAGACATAAAAATAAACCTGGTTAGGTTTAGGAAAAGATGGTGGTTTTGGTTAAAATCGCTTTGCAAAGAAACAACAACAACTGTGACGCTCTAAATGGGAACCGAACCCAGGTCTCCAGCGTGAGCGTCCTGCACTTGTTTGATCCATTCGTGCACCGCAACCACCTCCTAGCACGGACTTTGTCGCCATTTATACTACATGTACTTAATAGATGTTGCATCATGTACATGCACCTGTTTTTATGTGCGCAAGTTTTGAGATTAATTAAACACCAAAAGTTTTGTCTTGGTTTTCTATCAGAGATTGAATTCTGTTCTATGTTCTAATCAGTTTCAATATTTGAGACTGTTCTCCTGTAAAAAAAATGACCACATACATCACTCATGCAGCACCTTATAACGACCCACAGTTACGGCTTCTTGTTAAGCGACATCTAGTGGCCGCAGTAATTATGACATGTATGAAGTAAAAGTCATAGATTAAGAGGAGGTTTAGTCAATGATGCACAGGAGACCTCAGTTCCTGACCAAACACAGACTGTTCTATAACGTTAACTCTGTTTATTATCGTTAGCATGACGCTGCTGACTCGCTCCTGTGGGTCGTACCTGAGGGAAGGAACAAGCGACCTGTACGGTGATTTAGGTCAGAGGACTGGTTGGAATATTTGTATCAGAGAGTCTGAATGTGCTGAATTCACTGTGGACCAGCAGTGTGTACATGTGTTTGTGTGTATGTCAGATGTATAAGAAACCAACACTTCCAAACTATTAATTATGCATGAACACACACCCAGTAATTAACATGCAAACATGTGACCATATGTTCACAAACTGAAGGAAACCGTCGCAGGAAGACAAACCTCACATGTGAGGCAGATGTTTGATGTGAAGTGTTACTGATGTGTGCAGCATCAGCACAATCTGAAACTGGGTTATAGAGCTCAGATGCCAAACGTATGAAAGATGCAGAAGGACAGAAAAAACCCACAGAAACGTCCTGTTAGCACGTCTCTAATATGTTTGTAGATGTGAGTTTGAGACGTTTATTGTGGAGATACAGAACGTCTGGACATGGATTTGAAAAGTAAATATGTTTCAGGGTTTCAACGAGACTTTTACAAACCATCACGAATAAAATTTAGGACTGATTTCAGGTCAACGCTGGTAAAGAATAGAAAGGGAACATCAGCACAGACAGTCCTGTAACCTCTGACCAGTTCAAACCACGTAACGTACACCGTCATGTCCTTTCTGCACTAAAACGTTTCAGCAATACTGGGATAAGGAAATGCAACTCGGAACAGTTCGCCTCTGTTTTCATTGCTGTTATTATTTGACTGATGTTTTGATACTGTGTGTAAAATCCAGAGCACCTCTGCTGATATGGATCCAAAAGCTGTCCTGTGGTCTCTTACCGTTAGACTGGATCGTGCTTCACAACACGGAGTAAAGACCTGTGTTTTCAGACTTTTAGCTGCAGTTTTATGCTTTTCTTTTATGTCGAGTGTCACAACTTCAGCGTCTTCTCCCGTTGTTTTTAACCAAACTTCAAATTCTTCATTCTCGAGCCAGAGGACTCGCTAAACTTGCACGTACCCGTGCTGATGTAAAATCAAATAAAAGCAGCCAACCTGAACCACCACGTTACTTCTCAAACCGTCCAGCTTGGTTGTCGGCTGTCAGTTCCACTTTTCTCTCATTTGTAGTTTTATTACAGAAAGAACTACAAAATGGAACCAATATACACTGAGATCAGAGAATTTTGTGCCACCAAAACATCTTTTAAGGCCTTTTTAAATTTTAGCATTTTAAAGATTTTTAAGGCCTTAAATTCTGTTTTTTTAGTTTTAGATTATTAAGACTTTAAAGCCTTAAAACTAAAACTTTTAAATTGTAGACTTTTAAAAAGATTTTTTAAGGCCTTAAATTCAGATTTTTAAATTTTAGACTTTTGAGACTTTTTAAGACTTTGCTGAAACCCAGTGTTTGTAAAAAAAAAAAAAAAAAAAAAAAAAAAAAACACCAGGTGGATCCAGTCAAGTTCAGGACACATATCAAGACTAATTAAAACAAACAGGAAACACCTGAACAGCTGCAGGGTCTGAACACGTCTGTAGATGAAAGATTTCCCCTTCCGATTTTCAATAAATCTGCTTTATCATTTTATAATGTGCAAATAAAATGATTTTGACCCTCTCGTCTCAGCAGTAAACCTCCCTGACTCTTCCTCTTCTCTCTCTTTCTCTGACACTTTGTCCATTTCTCTTCTACATATTCTTAAAAAAAAACAACCCTGCTTTCATTTCCAATCTGCCTCCTTTTCAAAAGGCTAAAGAGCGCTTCAAAGTCAACTGAGAAGATTGAAAATGGAGCTCTTCGTTCACAGTCCCTGCTGCCTTTTCACTCTCCATCAAATATAAAAGACAGATGAAAAAGAGATATTATTAAGGACATGAAAGATTGAAGAGCGGTGTCAGGGCTCAGGAGGACAGAAAAAGAGAGCGAGAAAAAAAAAGATGGCGCAATGTCAGCTTTGTTGGTGAAGGACGATTAAGAATATTCCATAAAAAATTACAGCATTAGCACATTTATCAGGCCGTATCTCCTGTGTGTAATATTTCTCATTTTGTCAACTGAGGGCCGAGGTTACTATCACTGAAATGCTTTTTGTAATAACTTTCATTACTCATCGTTATTCGAGGGTCGATGTCACCTCCATAAAAGAATAAATCCACTCATATTATCTGATGAGCCTCATAAAAAGGAGAAAGAATTCAGAGCAAAACTTCATTCACAAAACGATACTTTTGTCAACTTGAAATTGAGCTGACATTGTTTTGTTTGTCATTTTAATTATTTTATTATTGATTATTTTCATTATGTTTTGTATTAAATGAGTTAATCTGAATGAAATAAATGTTTAAAAGCTCCAGTCAGAGCTTCACATTCTGCTGCTGTGGAGCTGATGCAGAAATTTGAATCAATTCACTCTTAGATTTTGATTCATCTCACTTTCTATTTTTTAAACAAACAAACGGGCTGTAGAGACACAATGAAGAAGGCAATGGTGGAGACGACGATCGTAGGAGAAATAAAGCGTCCTGTCAGACTGAGGCAGACTAAAAAACAAGTCATTTATTTTAACCAAAAACAAGTGAAGAACCACAAACTCGTGGTTCAGGAGGAGCAGGAGAAACTCCAATAAAACAAACTGCAGGATGGGAAACAACATAACACTGAAGGGCAAAGACGTTATATACACAGCAGCTAACGAGCTAATGAAACACAGGTGAGACAGGAAACAGGCAGGCAGGAAGTAAGAGCAGAAACAAACCAGGAATAATTTCCAAAATAAAACAGGAAGTGAGCGAGACAAACACATGAAAAGGAAATACCAAAATAAAACAAGATCTGAAAACAATGACGTGATGAGGAGGAGTGATTGATCTGTTCATCTCTAATCAGGGTGAAGGTGAAGAGTGTCAGCTGCAAGATGCAACCTCCCACAATCCTGCTCTAATTAGACCAGAGAAGAAGAGTTTATTCCTGATCAAAATCAGTTTATTTCAATGATGACCTTTGACCTGAGAGTTTGTGTTGTTGTCCAAGACGGAGACGACAGCTGAGAGAGGAAGAGGAGGAGGACAGATAAGGAAAGGAGAGGAGGAGGGGAGGAGGCGTATCCTGGTTTTACAGCCTGCCGTAAATCTCTCCATTAAGTCGCCCTTTATCGGCTGATAAAATTTATAGGAGACAAAAAGGGGGAGGAAGAGGGGGGAGTGAAAACGAAAGGAGAGGAAAAGGAAAAAGATGAGGAGCGAGCAAGAGAATATTATATTTGATTATGTTGTGAGACTGTAGAAGAATAATCTCAGTAAATTGAGTTTTCTTTGTTTAATTCCTCTTTTATTGCAGTTTTTCTACTTTACTTCCTGTTTCATTGTTTAATTTGATTCTAATTTAAATTCAAACTGGTTTATTCTGTTTCCTGTGTGGACGACGCTCCAGCTGCTTTTCACTGTGTTGTCTAATGACAAGAAGACTAATATCCACAGCCAGCAGCTGGTTAGCTTAGCATAAAGACTGGAAACACAGGGAAACAGTTAGCTTAGCATAAAGACTGGAAACACAGGGAAACAGTTAGCTTAGCATAAAGACTGGAAACATAGGGAAACAGCTTGGTAAAATAACAACATGACTTCCTCTTGATGATTTTTCTTGAAATTTCACTCACAGCATTTTTGTCATTAATATTCAAATTTATTCTTCACATTTTTCTTTAAATATTGTGTCAGTTTTTTCTCTAACAGGAAAAAAAGAAAAAGACGGAGGATTACTCATCAATTTTCTAAACTGACCTGACTTCATTTCCTCCTCTGTTCCTCACTGTTTTCATTTTCTCTGTGTGCTGTTTAATGTTTTCTGTAGAAGCAGACAGACAGGAAGACAGACAGGCAGCCAGGAGGACAGACAGACAGACAGGAGGACAGACAGACAGGAGGACAGACAGACAGACAGGAGGACAGACAGGCAGACAGACAGGAGGACAGACAGACGGGCGTCTCGCAGCCTCGTCTGCGAGCTGTAATTGGTTTGTCGCCTCGTCAAGTTGCTGCTTGACACTCAGTGTAATGGACAGAGACATTCAATTTACACAAAACACAAGGTGAATGTCAATTAACTGCAGGACTGAGAGAGAGGGAGGAGGGGGAGAGAGAGAGGGAGGAGGGGGAGAGAGAGAGCGGGGAGGAGGGGGAGAGAGAGAGGGAGGAGGAAAGAGGAGAAAATGTGGGATAAAAAGAAAAGAGAGATGGAAGAAAGAAAAAGGACAACCAAGGAAAAAGAGGGAGAGAGATGAAGATGAGATGAAGACAAACAGAGAGCGTGGAGGAGGAGAGAGAGAGAGAGGTGAGATAAAGAAAGAGAAAGAAAATGGCGGAGGAAACATAAAGAAGATGATTTTTCTCTAGCTCCATCCTCAGGACAAACTTCAGCTGATCCTGAACCGACAGCCCTGTAGTTAAAGTCCGTTCTCACAGGTCTTCAGGTGTGTGAGTGTGGATGGAGAATATTTCTGGATGGAGGATGGATGGAGATCACACGGACTCCAGACCTGAGGAATCCTCCTTCTCAGACAATGATCATCAATGATCCTACAACCATCAGTGAGAGAAACAAAGACTCAGAGGAGACGGAGAGAGAGAGTCGTCCGTCCTTCCTGGAGGTCGTGTCGGGTTCGTAGGTTTGAATTACACGGCGGCTGCATTCAGCAGACTCTCCCTTTAACTCCGCCGGGACGCTCACATGTCTGATCGATGAGGCAGGGCTTCCCCTCAGCCTCCTCTGACAGAGACAGGCTGCACAGAAAACTACAAACACACTGAAATCTGGAGACGCTGCTCAGGTGTTTGGTCTCAGACGGATCGATGTAAATCTGAAACTCTGCAGCAGCTCAGAGATTCACCGGGGTTTGATTACAGACGGATCTGATCCAGACTCTGTCCTGATCCAGACTCTGACCTCTGATCCAGACTCTGTCCTGATCCAGACTCTGACCTCTGATCCAGACTCTGACCTGATCCAGACTCTGACCTCTGATCCAATGAAATTCACATTGTCGCAGCAGCAAAAGTAGAAATCAGCATCAATAAGGAAGCAATAAATATCAGTAAATACAAAACAAGATACACGATATGTACAATATAAACAGGACTATATACACAGTAAAAGATTGGATTTGAATACTGATGTTGTAAAGGTGGACTGGTGAGTAGATGGGTTTTCATGTTAACGTCCCCGACAACCTCTGTAGTCTCATTTAGACACTCGTTAGCAACCGCCTTTTTTAAGACACGTAAAAGCTTCAAACATCAGGAGTGGGGGATTTACTGACCCATTTTATGTTGGAGAATAAAACCTGAAAATGTCTTGAGCTTGAGTTAAAACCACAGACCTTATTTCAGACATTTAACCAGAAACACTTTGACCCTGGGGGACGAGGGAACAGGAAGTGCTAACATGCTAACATGCTAACTGACTTCCTGGTTTTAGGACTGTTTTATTCTGTGTCAAAGTCCATCAATCCACCCCAACATCTTCTGGACATGAAAGTTGTCGCTCGTTATACTACGCCACCTGACTTCCCCCTTCGCTTCTGTCATAATTATTCCTACCACTAGAGGTCGCCTTGCGATAAAACCTAACTATAGGTCGTAATAAGTATTTAATGTTGTTTTAAGTGTTTCCAGTGATCTGAAGTTCGCCCTGCAGTGTAGGTTCGGTGAGTGACCCTAAAGAGAACCAGAAAACTCACTAACCTGTTTCATAGACTCATTGATCTCTAACTAACCACTGAAAATGACGCCGACACAAAGATCCAGCGACAGACTCTTTTACCAAACAGAAACCAGAACAAACAGAAACAGATGGAGGAACAGTAGGGAGGAGAATGAAAGAGGAGGAGGAGGCCTGGAGGAGCATCTCTGGTCCCCCCTCAGCTCCGTCTCATAACACAAACACAGAAATCTAATTACTGCGCTGTTTGTTCTGGAGCTGCAGACAGACAATAAAAAGCTTAAATTACCTTCCTCATTAACCGGGGAAATGAGACAGACAGAGAAACAACTCCGACAAAGAAAAAAAAGAAATAAAATGACGACGCAAACAAAAGAAAAAAAAACATTTTGTTGCTCATTTGCTGTTTTTTTTCTAATGAGCGTCTTTGTGAAGGAAATTAAAGCAACAGATGAACAGAAATTGTCTTTGATGAAAAACGTGTTGGAGCTTTGTCATCGTATCTGCAGAGAGTTATTATTATTATTATTATTATTATTATTATTATTATTCACCTCCTTTCATAAACAAGCATTGGATTCATCTCTGCTGCTGATTGCAGACACTGGATTTATTCTGTGTAAATATACAAACGCTCACACAGCAACAATGAAGCTCCTGAATCCTGGATTCCATTAATGATATTGATTTATAGAAACTTAATTTAATCAGGAGGTCATGTTGAGATTAGGATCTCATTTACACGTGAAACCTGAGGACAGAAGAGTCAAAGAGCAAAAGAACAGAGAAATGAGAACAGCAGAAGCCGATGATATAACAGAATAGTAGAATATCTTGGGCACAGGAGTGATGATATGTGAGGAGATAACAGGACCTGAAAACTGAGCTGCTTCTTTAACTGAAACTGTCAGTGTAGGATTTCAAAGTAAATTCATCATTGATCCAAATGCCCAGTTATTTACAGTGGGGAACGTTCTCCGTTGGGAGACCATCCAAGGTGCAGATTTTTAGCCTCCATTTCCTTAGCTCATGCATTTTGTTTTGTCTGCATTTAAAACAAGTTTAAGATTCAGAAAGGTGTGCTGTGAGGAATTAATGAACAGCTGCAGATTGTCGATGGCTGAGTGGACAAAGGTATAAAATGGTGTCATCTGCATAAAAGTGTAAGTTACATGCATGAAGTGACCTCTCTGTGTCATTAATGAAGATGGTGAATAATTTCCAGCGTTGGACTGGGTTGGATTTTGACAACGGTGGGGACATAAAAGTCGTTTTTATTTACAGATGTTGTAACCAACACACTCTATCACCCGAGACCTGAGCCTGATCACCAAACACAGAAACACCCACTGGACTCGTCCCATATTAAAGAATAAAATGTTCTGTCCCTCACTGGATCAATGATGTAATTTGTGCAGTATTTTTTTTTTTTTTTCATGCAGATGTTAGAAAATCAGAGCTTCTGTCAGCCAGATGTAGCTGCAGCCTCTCACACGTTGGCAAAGAAAGAGCTGTTAGAGACTCTGGACAGTTCAGTCACTGGATTTTGGTTAATATATCAATAACAGCCACTGGATTCTTTTGTAGTATTGATTAAAGCCATTGTTACATTATAAAGTAGCAGAGTGAGATTTATTCTCTTCATTAATTTACCATCAACGCTGAGTAGAAAAGATGCAGATATAAAACTAAATATTCAGCTCTGAGTTTCCTGCAGTATCAGGGATTATAAAGAGTGTGTGCTCCTCAGTCAGAGCTTCAGGAAACCGTCCGTATGATTGACAGTTAAACAGAGATTTCACCACCGGAGGTCACGACTTCTGAGATTCCTCTGGAGTCATTAAACCAGTCGCTTCACTGAAAATCCTCCAGAAAAGTCGACTCTGCCCTTTTTACTGACGACTGACACGACTTCTCCACATTTCATCTCCAGCCACGAGACGATGAGCTGAGACGCTCCTGCCGGTGGCAAAACAGGATTTCAGCCACAACCAGGCATCACTAAACATCAACCAGAAACACAGCCCTGCCTCCGTCCTGGGTCCAGTCTTGGCAGACGTCCATCATGCATTATTGAAATGTCTGGGAGGAGAACAGTCTGACAAATGTAATGAAATTAATGTAACACACATCCATTGTTTTACCTCTGGTTTCTTGGCTCTGCTTCAGAAACCAGTTCCTGAAACCACATTTGGCCTGAGCCCAGGTTCAGGTATCTGACTGATTCTCTGGTGCCTAGCCCATATGGTCCCACGAGACACTTAATAACTTTGACGGCCTCTGTCTCAGCTAACTAACTTTTTCTGAGGTCAAAACACAGACAGCAATAAAATACAAAACAAAGTTCATCCTCAGCAGCCTCTAAGTTACAACGACCAGTGATGCAGCTCCAGTTAGAATAGACTAGAAAAGGCTTTTATTGTCACTGTACAGTTAAGTACAACGAAATTGTGGGTTCTCTGTAGATTTAATTTCATATATGGTTCTGTACAGTTGTCATCTTTAATCTGAACATAATCTTTAAACCTTGGCTTCATATGAATTTCTTGTTTCCAGTCTTATCAACAAAACTGTCTCGACCTGCCCAAGGACATCTTTCATCTGACAACTGAACGAGGTGATTCCACAGCCTCAGCAGCTCGTTCAGATGTGAATTTATGGACACCAACAAAGACGTGTACTCGGCGGTCAGGAGCAGGGCTCTGTCTTCTTCTCTTTAAACAGAACGTCGGGCGATTTAAACCCTCTCTGCTTTGACCAGATGTTGGTGCAGCAGCTGTTTCTCTCAATGGACAGATAAACTCCAAAACAAACAGTGGACGTAAATACAGATCTGTTTACATCAGGACGCGTTCACATGTGCAGTCCAGTCCTCATACGATCTGCACACGCTCGTAAAAACCTGAGCTGCACAGCGAGGACGTGGCTGCTCCGACACTCACAGCTCTGCACAGGTGGAGGATTTAATATGAAGTCAGTTACAGGAGTCACAACACGAAGAGGTGAAGACAAACTGGAGCAGGTGTAGGAAATGTCTCACCTGTGCTCCTTTTAAAATTCAATTAAAGGGAATAGTTTCTCTCTGGTAGAGGCAGAGAAGGTCGACACCTCTCTCTGTCTGTACAGTAAATATGAATCTGCAGCTTCATATTTATTCAATCCATAAAAATACCAAACAGTAGTTCACTGTTTTATTGGGAGCTTTATGTACCAGACTGTTTCTTGGCTCTGATAAAACTGTTTAAAAATAAAACAGATAATTCATGACTTACATTAATGACAGGATTTCTGCAGCTGTGAGCGACAGCGACTTTTAATTAAACCACTTTAGTTTTAATGTATTTGCAGAACTTTAAATGACTCCTGTGTTGTAGATGAGTTTCCCTGTAACGGCTGGAAAACAAACTTATTGTGCGTTTGTTTCCCACAGTGTGAGTCTGCAGCTCCGATGTTTCAGAGCTGACGAGGACACTCAGATAACCACAGATATCTCTATTCTATTCCCATCTATCCACTTCAATCTCTTATGAAACTCCAGCTCTAACACATGAGACAGAGCCAGCTGATGGAAATCTCAGCTTCATGAGTGGATTCTCTTTTTTCTCTTTGTGATCCTCCTCTCTGCTGCTGCTAGTATTTCACATGTGGAAGAAACAACACAAAGCTTTTATTCCACTTCTGTGAGTAAAAATAACTCTCAGCATCCTCTCAGCTGCACTCAGTGTTTATATCTGTGTGTGTTTTGGTCCTGACCCTGTTGTTTGAAACTGTTTTCTGTCTCTGAGTGTGTGTGTGTCAACACAGGAGCGTGAAATATAAGTTTTAATACACACAACACTCCCCTCAGTGTGTGTACATACGTCAGGGTGTAGTATATGTGATAATAAAGCCTCCGTCACTTCGATCTGATTAAATCTGCACTAGAGTCTGTTAGAGACCAGTTACTGTTCAGGAGGGATGTTTATTGATTAGAAAGAGTTTTAGGAATTAAAGAAACATAACTATCGTCTGCTCCTGTTGTTTCTGGTGACTCGGCTGTTGATAAAGTCCAAACAGTCAGTGTGTGACTGTGATTGGATAAGAGAGGCTGATGTGTGAGGTAAACAAGTTAATTATTAATCCCTGTGATGAATAATGCAAACACACTCCGTCTTCTTTTGTCAGCTGCCGGAAAACTAAGTCATATTTCAGTCTTTGTGCGGCTGAACAGTGAAGATTCAGATTTCAAAACAGCTTCAGAGACGTTTCCTTCACCACGGAGAGTCTATGTCAGGAGAGAATACCTCAGTTTAATGTGTGTACTCTGTAATCCAACAATGTCATGCTAATGTTAGCATGCTAACATGTTCACAGTGACGATGCTAACACGCAGGATGTTAGCAGAACACGGTTCTCAGAAAAACAACCAAAGAGCTCAACTCAGGAGGCAGAGGGAAGAGAGACGAGTCTTTACTGTGAAAAACAAGGATCCAAAAATCAAAGCAGACAAAGTTCAGAGGCTCGAGACGAGGAAAAACCCAGGGAAGGTCAGAACCAGGATCAATACAGGAAGGTAAAGAACAGAGCACTGGAAAGGCTCTGATGCACAAAGACAACCACAAAGAGACATAAAACAACCACAAAGAGACACAAGACAACCACAAGAAGATGCAAAACAACTAAAAGGAAAAACAAAACAACCATAAATTAATGCGAAACAACCATAAGACCCAGTTAAAAATAACAGGGTTAATTGGTGTTTAGTTGCAGGACATGTTGATGCAGCGAGTTAAAGTCTTTTAAAGTTCCTCACTTCCCAAACTTTTCCTTTCGTCACATTAAAGAGCAGCAGAAAGGTCCTGCTGTTCAGTTGTCAGCTGTTTGACCTTTCTTTAAACTCCGTCAGCTTCCTGATGACGCTTTGAAAACTGAAATCAAAGTGCTGGTTGTCAGAGCTCTTTTCACTCCAACACTTGCTGCTAATTGGCATTCAGGTTAACATGACTCCCCTGTGTCGCTGCCTTTGTGTTGTCATCACACTTCATCAGCGTTGAAGTGGTTTTATTAGTCCTCACCCCCCTGCTGTACTTCACTTCACCTCTCACTGCTTCAGACACTTGAACAGGCCGATCTGCTTCTATGGTCAGTTTTCATAAAGTTGAAAATTCTTTCAGTGAACTTTTCTGTCATCTCCGGCTGTTTTTAAAGCTTCACTTTAAAACAGCAGCTGCTTATCGTCGTGTTTTTTAACAGCAGCTGACCAGAGGGTCGTGAGCAGCAGAAGTCTTCCTCTGGTGGGACGTTTGGGTCAATGTGAGGCCTGGGATTGTCCCGCCGGAGCAAAGACATATGCCGGCTCAATAAAAACAGAGTTTGTGCAGCAGGACGGGGCAGCAGCTGAGCAGGAGGGGAGATGTTTTATGTAAAAATCCACCTGGAAACACCTGAAGAGCAGATGTTTCCACTACAAAACCCTTCAGACCTGAATGTGAATGTTTCCGTTTCCTCTGCTCCAGATGCTCTTTCAGCAAAATTCAAAAGGAATGAGATTTAAGCTGAAGAGATGGTTAGTGTTGATGATATTCAACATATTGGAGCAGGTTTCAGACATGAAGCTGTGATGGAGCTGATGATGCTGAGTCTTTATCAAACATTATCTGGTGCCATCAACTGAAAATACACGATTTACTACTTCTCCTGTTTTTTCTGTCAGTGTGGAACGAACGTCTAAACTGCTGTTTAATATTCAGCACATCATCAAGCTCACACTGCATCCGAATCTATTTCTATTCATCTGTCTCCCTCTGTTCATCCATCATTATCCGTCATTTCACTGTCAGCAACTTTTTGCAGGAGACTTTCTGCTGCACACGAAGAAAAAGAGAAAGAAAAGAGATCCCGTTCTCCTCCTCAGCGGTGAGTCAGGACCAAACTCCTGCTTCTATTTCTGACTCCGTCTCTCCGCAGAGACACAATAAAAAGTGACTCATGTATGATTCACGGCACCGGTGATCGAGGTGTTTGCCGGTATTCGTCCTGGAACACAAATAGCGTTCAAGTGCATCCTGGGAGAAATAAAAACACACGAACTTGGATGTTTGTTCTGATGTGGGTTCAGTGCAGCTCATTAAAGGTTCCTGCTGCGTGAAGGAAACATCAGAATCATCATAAAACTGCTGCTGTTGTTTTTTTATTTATCACCTTTTAACTGCTGAATGTTTCAGTCGTTTCTAACGTACCATCAGAAAACAACATCAGAGGGTTCAACAGACTGAAGAGATGGAACGATACAACTCAGTGATCTCTGTGGATCGACAGATGATCCGAGGAGAAGTGTTCATTTTTAAAACATGTTCAGACTTCATTCAATTCAATTCATTTAGTTCAGGTTTAAAAACATGAAGTTATTCAGACACTTGATTTTCTAGAGGAAACTTGAGTCGACAGCTGAGAACAGATGAAAACATCACCGTAAACACATGAAGAAAATCTAATAAATAGTCTGTTGTGTGACGTATTAAATATTTTGACAACTGAAAGGATAAAACTGATATTTTGGAACAAAACAGAGGACGGAAATCTTGATCAAGAACAGTGAATCAGTACCAGGCTTCCATTGAGAAAAACAGGGATTTAACCAGGAGCTGCTGGAATACCACTGCCTCCATCTGTTTGTGTTACTGTGTGACTTTTAGTGTTGGAAGAAGTAATCAGATACTTTGCACTGGTAAAAGTACCACGCAGTAACTAACACACTAACAGACCAAGGCAGCTGTGTTTCAGCAGCTCCTGTGTTCTGCTCGGTTAAATTCCTGTTTTTGTCAATGGAGTCTGGTAATGATATATAGAACTGTTTTTTTTTTTTTTTAAAAAAAAAGATAAGTCAGATAATTATAACAATAATCTGAGTCTGTCAGTGAAAAAACAAACCACTTTAGTCGACGGACTTTGACGTGTTTATTTACACTGCAGCAGCTGTTCGTGGTGTCCAACCAAAGACTTTTGTCCCTTTCAATTATTTACACCCAAAACCACGACCCAGGTTCAGAATGTCTTGTCTTGGGACTGAACATTTTCAGAGTATTTCTAAATCAACTTGAACACCCGTTTGTGTTTTATTAGAAGCAGTTTTGGAGATGAAATGCTGGTTTGATCTGCAGGAAGGCTCTGAATGTTTTATCACGTTTCAACACTAAGAGTTTGGTCGTCCAGCAGAATGAATTCTTTGCTTTGTTTCCGTCTGGAGAGAGTTTCATGAATCAAGCAAACTCCTTTTCACAATGCTTCTGCACACGTCCTTGAAACTCTCACATTTCTTAAATCAACCAGGGCTGTTTATGTGACTCTCTTCTCTTTACAACATGTCGCACAACGTTCAGGTAAGATGAACCTAAACAGCTCATGACAGGAAAGACTCTGGTTTGTCCAAATGTTCCTTCTCTCAACAGAAACATCAATGCAGGATGAATATAACTGTGGCAGCAGCCCCTTAAATAACCTCCTGATGAGGACCCTCCACAGGTGTGGGCTCAGCAGGAGTCAGCTGATGTCATCACAGACAGGTGTGCAGAGAGAGAGAGAGAAACACAGCAGGTACACAGCATTTATGCCAAGAGTGTTTTCATGTCAGGTTTGATTTTAGAAGACATGAGAGAGCACACATGATGACAGATAATGACAGATTTCTCACTTGTGTTCTTATAGTGTGTGATGTGCAGAGAGAAGACCAACACAGCCACACCACACACTGACATATTCACCACCAACAACCAGAGTCACAACTCCACATCTGACCACGTCAGAGGAAACAAACATGGAGGACGACAACAACTCTTGTTTGTTGTGCTTCCGTCTTCAGTCAGCTGCTTCCTGATTGTCTGTCGTTCCATTCACGTGACAATCCACAGAGAGCGTGCTCGGCTCTCCTCGGTGAGTCTGAAGTGAAGTGAAATCACTGAAAGGAGCTGAAGCGTCACTGAAGCTGAAATAAACTGATGAAGCAATTAAAAGAGAAAAGAAAATTATAATCAGATCATTTACATTTATATTGTTTTGTCTGTTTACAGTGAAACTTTGTCTCTGGATTATGAGTCAATATAAATATTATTGTGACCAAATATTTGTTCACATACTAATATGTGTGTTTTGTCTGTGTGTGTTTCGTTGAGTCAAGTTTCTTCGTGTTGTTGTTAATGTGTGTGAACAGAAACCTGCTGTGTGTCTGTGTTTGTGCAGCTTTTAATAGTTAAAGGATCAACTGTCACATTTATAACAAGTTCTGTGTGTGTGTGTGTGTGTGTGTGTGTGTGTGTGTGTGTGTGTGTGTGCGTCCTGGCTGTGCCTGATGTTTTCCACCTTCACACACTCAATTATTCAGCAGTGTATTGTTGGGTTCAGCTACAGTGGAGCAGCTGTCATAGACCACTGAGTGTGTGTGTGTGTGTGTGTGTGTGTGTGTGTGTGTTTCCTGTTGTCGTGATATAAAAAGAACTGAAGTTTTTCTTCCATTGGAATCTAAAGTAACTTCGTTCCTGACAGAAAACTGCAAAAAAATTTTCATTGAAAATGAATGAGAAGTTGTTGCGAAAACAATCAAACCCACGCCTCTTTGAGGCCACATGATTTCGTCATACGTTCACATAGAAACATGGTTGAAACTGTAAACAGGTCACAAGACTTGAGACTTTTTAGGATTAAATTTACATGTTGATAGCTGTCATAGTTTTTATAAAATCACAGTTTAAGTTTTATGTTTTTATTTTACCGTCTCAGAGTTTATAATGGGTGTGTATTGCATGGAATGTTCAGGGTTAGAGTGTGTGACAACACAGAACTCCTTTGTTCAAAAAACCATGACAAATATCATTTCATTTTATGCTCTCATCTATTATTTTATTCAGATATTCCACTACTTTTGTGAAGCTACGACTTTGGTAAACCCATTTCAAGCAGCAAAACAAATCATGCACATGAGTAAAGGTAGGTTTTCACACACAAGATTTAGAAAGTTTTGAAACAAATTGGACAAAATTTTCAGCATTTGGGCCAAATTGTGTCTCTACACGTTGCTCTGGGACAAACAGAAGTGTGAGGATAAAGCTGAGATTGTTCTGAACATTTTGATATGAAACACTTTGGTATTATGTTCTAAACAAGAACCTGTGAGCCTGTTAATCCAGGAGGACCTGACTTCCTGCTGCAGACCTCTACATGAGAAGCAGCTTCACAATGAACCAACTCGAGTGTCGTTATTCCTGCGTGACTCCGCTTCATCTGGAACCCCATCAGGTTACACAATATGTGTGTGTGCTGCTGCGGCCTTTTGTAATTGTTGCCATGCTACAGTGTCGGGTGAACAGTTTGAGCTGATGTGTTTTCTCTTTTGGTGTTGACTGTTGTGTCACGTTTTCAGGAAAACTGACACTGATGCTTAAAGACAAAACCTTTTTTCTCCTCTGCATCTGAAGGTAAAACTGAGCTGAGTTTAACTGTTCATTTAAATATAATGAACAATCTGTCAGCTTTACATGTTTACTGTAAGATGCGTCTGTAATGCAGCCTTTAGCCTGTAGGGGGCGCTAACTTTAGACTCTTGCTCTTCCTTCATATTATCTCTGTGTGTGTGTTCTCTGTCAGTGTATCCTCGTATTAATGGAGGTTCAGTGTAAAACGCCAACTCAGCAGAGCAGCAGCCAGACTCGTTTCAAACTAATTAGCTTCTAACGAACTAATGAGGTCATTAAGAAGGACGAGGAGGATAGACGGGTTCAGCTCACAACGTGGAGACGTTTACAGTTTGTTAATTATGTTCTGAATCTGAAAGCTCGTCATCGTCGTTCTTACGCATCGTTAATAAGGTTTCTCTGATGTCACTGTTCGCCAGCAGCTGATTGGTCACTTTATAAACGAATCAGAGTGAAGCAGAGATCAGAACAGACAAACCTGAAGATGTGAACTTAAAACGACAAACATCGAGAATCATCATTTTGTTCTTCGTCAGCCAAACCTTCAGAACATTAAAACCAGTGAAGGTCAAATCTGGATTTGAAAATTTGGCAAATTAAATTTAGAAAACATCAAATTTCCTGATATTCTCTATTTATCTTCTGTCTCCGTCTAACAGCTGCTGAAACAATTAAAAACACATCAGAGCTGCTCTGGCTGATGTTTTCCTTCATCACCATCAACACACACACTGAAGTTTATCTTGACTCAACCTCATCTGTTGTGATAAATCTACTCCATTTATTCATATTGATCACTAAAGTCATCTCAGTACTTCAGGTGATCAGAGTGAAACCAACTATTAATTTGAAAGTTAACAATATAAAACATAAACACTGTCCTGTAGGTTGTAAATCAGAGGAAGCACCTGTGTAGATGTTGTGGTAAAGAGGGACAGACCGTGACCCAGAGCCTGGCGGAGCCTTCAAGATGCCTGGGAAAACACGACGCTCAGACACAGATAAAGATGAAGAAGCTCTGAAAAGACCCAGAACTGTTCAGGGTTCAAACCAAACTCAACACGGTTTGGTTCTTTAGAAAGAAGGAGAAGACATGGAAGCCCAAAGAAGCCCAGACAGTTTTTATCTCCAGTAATTTTCGAGCTAACCTGAGACCCTGAAAAAGTTCCAGACACAGATCGTAGGCTCGTCCTGGTCCTGGTCCTGCTGCTCTGTGATTTCACACTCAGCTGTTCAGTTTTTATCAGAGTGAAGCAGCTTTCACCTTCAGAGACTCTGCTGGAGCTGAAACCTGCAGCCTGAGTGTGTTTGTGAGTTTGGTTTGAGACCACAGGCAAAACGATGCAAACCATCTGGACACAGCACAGTGTGATCACACTATATATTTCACACTCACACACAGTTTGAGGCCTCACAGGGTGAAATGATGTAAAAACCTGAGTGTGTTTCTCAGCAGGAGGAGGAGGTGAACGTCGCTGACGGCCTGAACCTTCAGCTGAGTCAGAAAACTCTGAGTGAACCAGAACTACATCTGCAGCGTGACGCCCAAAAAACAGACAGAAAAATACAGTCTGCAGTCCTGCCAGCGCCACCTGGAGGCTGCAGTGTTCAATACACAAGTCCAACCCACAGAGCAGCAGCACAGCAGGAGTCTGACCAATCAGAGCTTCTCCTGGTGCAGGAACGAGTCCCAAAACCAGGAAGTGAGTTAGCATGTTAGCACTTCCTGTTCCCTCGTCCCAAAGTCAGTGTGTTTCTGGTTAAATGTCTGAAATAAGGTCTGTGGTTTTAACACAAGCTCAAGACATTTTCAGGTTTTATTCTCTGACATAAAATGGGTCAGTAAATCCCCCACTCCTGATGTTTGAAGCTTTTACGTGTCTTAAAAAAGGCGGTTGCTAACGAGTGTCTAAATGAGACTACAGAGGTTGTCGGGGACGTTAACATGAAAACCCATCTACTCACCAGTCCACCTTTACAGCCTCGTTGTGTTTCTACTCACGCTCTTTCTAACTATCACTAACTTTCTAAGAAGAAAGGCTTTTGTAGAAGAGCTCAGAGCTAAATGAAATGACTTAGTGGTGGAGACGATCCTGAAATCATAATCATTTTTACATTTAAATGCATCATTTAAATTTAATACAACTGATTAATTAACTTACTGATTGTAACGAAATAGTCTGTTGTCATCCCTCCCCCCCTCTGCAACGAGAACAGATGGAAACCATCTGAGGAGGATGATTGGAGGTCAAAGATTTGCTGCCGTGGTAACCGTCTCTCAGGTAACACCATCCCTGCCTCCTTCCCTCCCTCTCTCCCTCTCTTCATCCTCTTTTCTTATTTCTTTTCTCCCCGTTTTCTTTCCTTCTCCCCCACTTAAACACCCGTCCCCATCCCCTCTCCATCCTCCCTTTTTTCTTCTTTTCTTCTTTCAAATGTTATTTTTAAAATGTGTATTAGTTTGTACACGGCTGCATTTGTATAAGTCATAGTTTGTATAAATTACCCAAAATTTCCAGTTAATTCCCACAAATTCCTGTTAACTCTCATTAATTCCAGCCCTTTGTAGCCCTACAAGGAAAATAACTCACGTTTCAATGACACTGTAAAATGGAACCAGGATGATTTAAATTTATATCATTTTAATTATTTATAACTGTCTTTTACATCACGTAACGATATAAACGACCACGTAAACAAGCACGATAAAGATCTGAATGTGAACATCACTCAGTGTAAATGTCCCTCTGGGTTCCTGCAGGTGTTTCAACTAAAACACTAAAATCTGATGCTGTTCATTTTATGTACAACAGGGGTGAAGACTAACTGACAGCTAATTGAAACATTAGTTAACAGCTCGTTTCATCCACGGCCATAAATCCATGATGAACAATACAGGGACAGTCAACACGATGAAGTCTCTGTCTGGTTACTAACACACTGAGCTGGTGTCTGGAGCAATAAAAGGATTCATCAGCCTGCTGGGAACTCATTTTAAAAATAAATAATAAAGAGAAAACACACAGTGGATCATAAATAATGGAGGATGTGAATATCTGGCTCCCATAACTGAGAGCTGGAGTTCAAACCGGTGCCATCAGGGATCTGTGAGAGAGATAGTGTAACAGCCTGAAACATAAAAACTCACAGTGTTTTCAGTCTTGAATGGGAATCATCCACAACTCAAACACGACACATTTAAATCCCAACATCAAAGTTTGTTTAAATATCTTCAGACTTCAGGATGAGGCCGGTTTTATTTCTGGACTGGGGGTGACTTTTGAAAAGCAGAAATCTGAGTAGCTGACTCAGTAATCGCTGATTCATGGTATTGATCCGGTGACTGAGGCAGAAAACACCACATTTATCAGCACCTGGTTAAAACTGACTGAACTGAAAACAACATCTCAGAGAACAGGAGGAAAAACTTCATGAGATAAAGTTGGAACATGAATATTTCAGGGATCAGAGCTGAAGTTACATTTAGCAAAAAATATTAAACATTCCGTTCAATAAAACAAATTACTGAAGTTATAAATTACAAGTGTTGAACAAAACTGTAGCTTCTGTGGAAAAGTGAACAAAGAACCAGTGAGTATTTGATGTGTCAGGTATATTAATCTAAACTGATGTGGCTTTGTAGGTTTAGCTAAATAACTCAATAGCTAATTTAAGTTAACCAAACCAAACTTGCCTAAATTAAGCTAAATACTAACTAACTAACTAATAAATAAAATGGCTGACTTAGGCTGAACTAAACAAATAAGCTAGCTAAATTGACCTAGTTAAACTAAAGTAAATGTTTTACCTAATTTAAGTCAACCAAACCAAGCAACTATGAAGTAGCTAAATTAAGTTAAATAAATTAGGCAGCTACAGTTAAGCTAAGTAAATGAGGAAACTAAGTTAAGCTAACAAAACTTAAATAACTTAATTATGATAGAAATTAGATGAGTAAATAAAATGGCTAAGTTGGGCTGAACTAAATGAGCTAGCTAAGCTAAATAAACAAAAATGAGCTAGCTAATTTAAGCTAAGTAACTAAATGAGAAATAGCTACGCTAACTAAACAAAATGAGCAAGCCGAAGTAAGCTAACTAAATAAATTTGCATAGGGTTACACTGACTGTATATTTAATTTTGGGGGGCCATTAGTTTGTTTTGAATACGGTACAGCGACACAGGCTGTGTAACTATTTACAAAGGATAAAACAGCTGGATGTTAGAAATTAGCCTAAACCTGAGCTGAGGTGTCTTCACTGTTTATATGTCATCAGGGTTTTCCTCAGGAGACACAGATGACATTATACACCTGTCTTCACAGACTGAGGACGAAACGTGAAGAGGAAACTGACTTTGACATGTAAAATAAATGGAAAGCTCCTTAATCTGAGTAAAAACTAAATGCAGCTGTTAGAGGATCTGATGTGTCCACATCAACCATCAGTTTAAAGAACATCTCAGCTGAATATTACATGTGACTCGTGTCAGACATGAGCCAGAATCCAAACATTACACTAAACCAGTCACATATTTATAAAATGGGGGAAAATGTGTGAGCAGTGTGAAGCAAACACAGGGGAGAGCAGTGCGACGCAGAGCTGCTGAATTCAACATAAGGGAAGTCAAACAGCTGCCGGCTACAGAAACATGCTCATAAATACAGACAGACATCCTCCAGCAAGCAGAAAGCTCCAGGCCATGAATTCCAGCGAGGGGGGGAAGAGGTTTGGAGCCGTGTTCACTACACTCATGTTTATTTTCATGGAGGCTAACAGAGGCTAAACCGGGTCAAAACCTCCTGTAACACCTCACACACCTTCACACCTTCACACCTGACTCTGACAGCTGCTTCACATCTACCTTTCCTCTTTAACGCAGAGAAAAATGTGAAATAAAACTGTTTCTTTCTGGAATAAATATGAGGAAATTTTGGTGTAGTCACTATTAGTTTTGTATGTAACCATATCTGAACTGTAAGTTCATCCACTGAAGATAAAATCAAATAAAAATCAACGTGTTGCTTGTCCAGCTCCTCTAGAACAACACATACTGCAGACATTTACTCTGTGTATGTAAATAATAAATAACAAAGGACAAATATTTATTTATGATACTGAGACTAAGTTATTGACTGATGATTCATCTACTAGCTCCAGTAACAACAAAAACAAAACAATGAACATATAAGTTGTTTGCCAGCTAATTTGCCATTCACACACTCTCTCACTCTACTGTGAACTTACTAATAATTATTTAGCAATCAAGCTAATACAGCCTCATCATGTCTCTTCTGACCAAATACTTAATTTTACCACAGACACTGAAAGCAAACTTTTGTGACAACTGTAGTGCTGTTAGCTAGCTAGCTACACCCGACCCACCAGAACAGCTCCATCTCTGGTTTCTGATGTTAGCAAGCCTAGCTAACTAGCTAGCTAATGGTGTGTTCCATTTACATCAGAGAGCGGAACTGGGAGTGACGTCACCTACGAGTTGACAGCGTTCCAGTTGAAGTCAGAAAAACATGGACGCTTGCAGGAAAGATTTATAGTTGCCCTTTCAGAGAATCAAAACAAATCTGCTCCACCTGAAGAACACCTCATTTGTTAGCGTTAGATTTTAATGCAAACACTTCAGAACATTCTTAAAAAGCTGTTCAAATTGTAAATGTAACATTAAACCATGAAGGTGAACTGATTGGAAATCTGACTTCAGGGGGCGTTCAGGTTCAAACTTTTGACTAGGAACTCAGAAATTCTGATTTCAGAGAAGAACTGGAACTTTAATGACTTCTAAGTCTTTTTAACTGATCTACAGTTCAACATTACACTTATGATCGTACCTGTTCACCAAAGAAGTTTGAAGTGGTTATTTTAAAGGATCACTCTGGTGTTTTTGAACCACGTCAAAGTACGATCACTAAAGTACTTGTTTTTGCCACTGACAGACTCAGATTGTTAGGGTTAGGGTTAACTCTAACCCTGTTGTCTGTTTAATTAGAAACATCACTATATATCACTGCCAGACTCCACTGACAAAAACAGTCATTTAACCGAGCAGAACACAGGCGCTGTTGGAATAGTTAGTTTTACTTTTAATTCTTAACTCCAGTGTAACCTTATCACCATTCGACAAACACCAGTGGATCTCCAGAGAGTGTGTGATAACATCCAGCAGGTCTGGCTTTTATTAAAGGCAGGTTGGCTTCGTGTCGCAGTCCAACAGCCAGAGAGGGAACGACTGCCAATCTCCTGTCATTAGAATTCACTGGCAGCATATGATGAGGCCATATGGGCTATTAACAAACCCAACCTCTCTGCAGATGGAGGGATGGAGGGAGGGATGGAGGAAAGAGAGAGTGTGACCTGGCCATATGGACGAGGAAGACATAAAACTGAAGAGGGAGATGGAGGTAAAGATGGATGGATTTGGCAGGTCTTCATAAACCGTTAGCACGTCCTGTTAGCATTAATTACACACACACAGATGAATATGGATAGATAGGTGGATGGAGGTGTGACAGCCAGAGGAAGATCAGGAGACACAGAGGAGAGGAAGAGGAGGAGGAGGAGGGATGAATAGGGACTTCAGGTGGTGTGATGCACCCTAAGGCGGCCATGTTGGAGGTGGTTAATTAGCTCTGTAAACAACTGACGGTCTCCACACACTGATCCATAGAAACCATCACGACTCAGTAATAACCTGAACGGATGTTAAACTGTAACAGGATTCTATGACGATATCATATCTGTCTTTAAGAAGTGAAGCCAGTGGATCCTGACCAAATGTCTGTATGAGACAGGTTGGGAACGAGAACGTGTTCTTGCTACAGTTATCACATACCCACTTGAATATTCAAGTTCTTTAAAAAAAACAACAACAGGGCATGATACAGGAGGTAAGAAAAAAACTGCTCATTTATGTCATTATCCATCAGTTTCCTAGATATAAAAAGATGACTTTTATTTACAGAGAACTTTTCAAGCAACAAACACAAAGTGCTTCCAAAGGTAATGGAATTCAAATCAGTTTAAAGAGATTTTAAAAATCCACATCCATACACAGACACATACACAAAACTCTCATTTTTGTTAGAAAGACTTAGTCAATAATTCTGAATTGTTGATTAGATAGAAAATGTTTTGCAGAGTGTGGAGTGAGTTTTATGTCTGAACCAGACTCAGAGACAGGTTTTGTTTGGACCGACTCATTCATCACCGTCACCTCGTCAGTGTGAAACAGAGTGACGAGCCAATCAGTGGGAGGTCATTTACAACAGGTGCGTTAATTAAGGTGTGAAACCAGAAAAGTGACACGTGTTAAACGACTGAGACTGTATCTTCTGTCTTTATCAACATGATGTCTTATTTATGTTTCTCTTAAAATGCATGTTACACATTTTCTGTATTATTCTGGTTGTCTGGGATGTTTTTTTTCCAGTGTGACAATAAGGACAAAGTTGGATGTACAAGTATTTAAAAGTTAATTAAATGAATTAATGAGTTAATCCTGAAGCAGACCTCTGTTTAGCAGCTGAGGAGGATTTATTCTCCGATTTCTGGAGCCTCCGTGGACCCATTTGTCCAAAGCAGCAGCCGGTGTCATCAGTCAGACAGAGAGATGGATGGAGGGACGGATGGATGGAGTCAGAGATGAAGCTGTACGAGCTTCAACCATCTGGACCGTTAGCGCTCTCAGACCGAAGAGGGAGAGAGGAAGAGGGAACAGAGGGATGTAAAGTGTTGAGGCCATATGTTCTCTTTAAAAGGAAGGAGAGAGAGTGACGGCAGGAAGTTTCTGTCCAGCTGTGGAGGAGCGTTAAACTCAGAGTCAGTGTTTTTCCATCAACTGGATCGAGGCTCGTCACATCATCGAGACTTTTAGAAGCCGGGTTTCCAAAGTTCTGTCTGAGCTGATAGATAAGGCAATAACACACAGTCCAACTCTCCAGCTCCTCAGTGTTGATTCACAGTCAGGATTCAGATGAAGACAGTTCATGTTGCTGCTGGGAGGTCTCACTGCTGCCAGAAAAAAGATGGCTGCCGCCTCATGATCTCAGAACCAGGAAATATCTGACATATCTTCATGACATTGAGTTACTTCAGCTGACTTCTGGTTCCCTCCACAAAAAGACAACGGGATTTCTTCACTGGGTTTTGGATTATTGCAGAAAATAAACTGTGACCAACTAAAGTTTCTGATCCTTCCAGGTTTAGTTGATCAGTCCTCAGTCTTTAGTCCTCGGTCTTCAGCCGTTCTTCTTAGAAAGTTAGTGATAGTTTGAAAGAGCGTGAGTAGAAACACAACGAGGCTGTAAAGGTGGACTGGTGAGTAGATGGGTTTTCATGTTAACGTCCCCGACAACCTCTGTAGTCTCATTTAGACACTCGTTAGCAACCGCCTTTTTTAAGACACGTAAAAGCTTCAAACATCAGGAGTGGGGGATTTACTGACCCATTTTATGTCGGAGAATAAGACCTGAAAATGTCTTGAGCTTGTGTTAAAACCACAGACCTTATTTCAGACATTTAACCAGAAACACACTGACTTTGGGACGAGGGAACAGGAAGAGCTAACATGCTAACATGCTAACTGACTTCCTGGTTTTAAGACTGTTTTATTCTGTGTCATTTAGAAGAATTCATTCTTCAAATAAAGTATTTCATTAATGGCAGAGGAGACGGAGCAGATCACGACAGAACAAAAACTAAAAGGAGTAAAGTGCTTCCAGCCTGATCTCAGCTGGGTATGATAAATTATAACCAACATAAATCTCATATTTTATCTTCTTAAATGTTTGTATCATCAGCCCACTGTTCTTTACTCTGAGAAAACAAAATGTGGAGTTAAAAGAATGAACCTTCATCAAACCCAGAGATGTAGAACAAAGTGCACATGAGACAATAACATGTTTATCCCAGATAAATATCTGTCATGTCAGTTTCACATGGTTTCCATCCATCCCAGGACCCCCACTGCAGCCAGCTCTGGTCCACATTTCTGCACATCACTAAACATCTGCACTGATTCAGGCCCTGAACAATAATCAAACGCAGGATAAACACACACATGAAGAGGTTTGAAAACTCATATCCTGGATTATTAAGATTATTCATCCTGTGTTATGAGCCCCAGAAGATCATATACAAATATATAAAGAGTTAGCACTGAGGTAGCTGTTAGCCCCCTGACGCTTGGCTGGGGGATGAGGGGACATGAATTTAGAAGTAAATGCATCAGCTAAAGTTTCATTTACAAAAATGAAGGAAATGACAGTAAGTTAAAAAAAAAAAAAAAAAGCTATCCAACACTTTCTGATAAAAAGTGTTTGTCTGGAAATAAAAAACACATTATATGCCTGAAAATGTCCGAAGACTCGTGGTCGCGTCAGGAAACGGAAGAAAAGGTGGCGTTCAGTGGCGGATTACACAACAGGTACAGAATAACTGCATCAATAAATTCAATGAGCTGCAAACTATGTGAGTTCAGAGAAGCCTGTATCATGGCGTTGACTGAAACTTGGCGGACATGGAGTTGGATATAAAACGGTTTCTGAACTATTCGTCTCGATTGTGAGTTCCAACTCATACAACATACTCACACACTGGGTTTTCCTCACTGATCTTCCTGTACTGATCTGTAGTGTTGTCCCTGACTGATACACCATCCTTCATGTTGGATTTATGATGGAATGAATGTGTTTTTAACACCTGGCTGTGACCAAACTTCTCCTCGAAGGACAATAAAATCTGACTGGCCTTGACTCAGGAGTGTTTGTACCACAGTGGAGGATCCTGAAGAGTGGAGGGCTGAGCTGAGGGTTTATATACTGAGGTTGATTTTAGCATTGATTGGTTGATGACCTCCAGGTGTTCAAGTGAGGGGGAGGAGCCACGCCCACACACACACACCTGAGGAGAAAACTGAGGGAAAGGGAGGAAGACAACCTGACCCTGACACCAGATATTAATCTGAGATGAAGCAGTGGATCCAGGATGGACTGAAGATAAAACTTTATTTTAAAGACACAGGTACAGATATGACAAAGAACACATCAAAGATAGTTTAGTGTTAATCAGGACGTCTTTTTCAGGTTTTCTTTTCCTCTGCGTACAAGACAAGATAAGACTAGACTAGACAAGTGACTAGATAAGATTATACCAGATAATCCTTTATTAATCCCACAGCAGAGGAAATTCACATCGTTGCAGCAGCAAAAACAGAAAGCAGCATCAATAAGGAAGCAACAAACATCAATAAATACAAAACAAGATATAAACAATATGAAGAGGACTGTAAACACAGTGAAAGACTGGAGGTGAATACTGATGTTTCACTTTCTTTGAAATACTCCAAACTCATCGTCAAAGCTAATTAAAGAAAAACTGGTCAAAGCAAACACGTGATTTGTCTTCTGAACAGAATCAGTGGAATCTAAATATCAAACTAACCTCTGACAGGATCGATGGTCAGACTTAACAAAGTCCTGCAGCTGAAACCAGAGTGACAGACTGAAGCAGAGGAACAGAAGCACAGAGTGTTTGTTTTTACACATATGGAGAGAAAATGTTTGGCTCAACGACGACGTTTTGCTCCGAGGAACAAAACTCACGAGCCAAAAAAAGACCGACTGAAACGAGCTCAGGA
Source organism: Lates japonicus (assembly GCA_033238685.1). NCBI lineage: Eukaryota > Metazoa > Chordata > Actinopteri > Centropomidae > Lates > Lates japonicus. The sequence goes on from BRZM01000851.1 coordinate 365,784, forward strand.
TCCAGAGCAGCTGTTTGCTCCATGAATTCATCCATTCGTCAGCCGTTCATCCAGAGATCATTTAATAACAAATCATTACTGATCATCACTACATCCACTGTTACTTATCTCATCGATCGATTAATCATGTGACGTTTTCAGACTTAACGTTTTTTAAAACTAAAATGTTTCTGTTAATCTAAACATTTCATCATCTTATCAGATGATTTCAAAATAAAACATGAATTATCTTCACATTAGTTTGTGTTTTTATTTGAAATAAAGTTTTCTCCGACGTTCTGCTTTTTTCTTTATGTTAAACATAAAACAAAACTCTGATTGAATCCACATGTTGTTCTGAACCTGCTCCTCTTTCTCACCAACAGAGGTCTATTTCCTCTCCTCCTCCTCCTGCAGAGCGAGGGATGAACGACAGGAGAGCCATCTGTGGGAGAGGTGCATGCTGGGAGGAGCAGATTGTGGGGGAGGATGGATGGATGGAGGAGAAGAAAGAAGGAGGAAAAATGGGGGGGGGGGGGTTAAAATCATTAAAAAAGAATGAGAAGAAAGGAGAGAGGAAACGGAGGAAAAGGGGAAGAAAGGAGGAAAAGAGTGATGTGGAGGGAGAAAGGGAGGGGGAAGGAAAGAGGAAGAGGAGTGTGAAGAGTAAGGAAGGAGGAAAAAACGGAGATGGAGGAGAGAGAAGATTACCAGATGGAAAAAATAGAGATATAGAATGAAAAGAGGGAAAAATGGAGGTGGAGGAAAGGAAGGAAGGAAGGAAGGGAAAGATTGAATAGTAAAAGAAAAAGGGGAGATGGAGGATAGAAAGAGAAGAAGCTGAATAAGAAGAGGGAGGAAGAGGGAAAGGAGAGAGATAAAGAAAAGAGGAGTAGCAAGGGAGGGAAGAAAGAGTGTAGTGCTGGGGGAGGAGGCAAAGAGAAAGACAAAGAGAAAACTCAAAGAAAGAAAGGAAGGATGCAGGAGAGGAGGAGAGGAGACAAAGGGAGGAATGAAAAAAGGAGAGGAGTGAAGAAGGGAGAGTGATGGAGGTAAAGACGGAGAAAAGCAAAGAGGGAGATGGAGGGAAGGAGGGGGAGACTGATGGAAAAAGAAGAACAAAGGGAGGATGGAGGTGAGGAGAGGTGGATGTTTCCAGGTGAGGTGAAGCAGAGAGCGGCTGATTGGTCAGATCTCTGCTCGCTAACCAATCAGCAGCAACCTGTTCCTGTTTCTGCAGCGTCGACTTAACAAGCTCATTATCCAAAGTGTTCTCTGATCAGCCACAAAATTTAATTTGAAGGTCTTATCAAGTCTCCGTCTCGTTAGCTGAACATTAGCAAAACGTTAGCATGTGCGCTGGCACTTTACTGACATTCCTTCAGTGGCATTCGCAGCTGATTTGTCACTAAAACATAAAAATGAACTAATTTGTTTTTCAGAAATTGTACTGAGTCTCTGAAATAATAAAACGTAACCAAATAAAACAAAACCAGATTGTCTATCCGACCACTAGAGTCAAGTCAAATTTTATTTATAAAGCGCCAATTCACAACAGAAGTTATCTCGAGGCACTGTACATATAGAGCAGGTCTAGACCGTACTCTTTATCTTATAAAATTTACAGAGAGAAACCCAACAGATCCACCATGAGCAGCACTAGGAGACTGTGGAGAGGAAACACTTCCTTTTAAGAGGCAGAAACCTCGAGCAGAACCGGACTCAGGGTGGGCGGCCATCTGCCTCGACTGGTTGGGTTTAGACAGAGAGGGGGGGTGGTCACTTCATTTTATAATGTAGCTGTGGGTCATAAAAAGCTGCTCGGACAAACCGATTCCCACAAACACACATTCATACACAGTGACATCTACACACACGAGGACGTGTTTAAATGTGCATATAATAAATATACGATGGCAGGCTCAGAGCAGTAATGAGGTCATGAACCCATTATGTGTTTCTTTATTCTCTAATCCAAAGTTTTTCCTCTGAGCCTCGTCGTTACAGACAACAGACTTTATCTGCAGGCGGAGGAGAAATTAAAGATGAGATGACTTAAACAGACAAAGAGAGAGAGGATGGACAGAGAGCAGGTAGAGGAATAAAATAAGAGTTATCTGAACAAGCATAAAGAAAGAAGAATCATTATTTCAGAATCAGGTTTGACTTCAAAGTGCTGTCACTGGCATGAAGATGTGGGTTATATCTGTCAGACGTGGCTCTGGAAGATTCATGTGCTTAACTTTTTTAACTTTTTAAAAGATATTACACATGTAAAATGTCGGCAATCAGAAGAGAAGACATTAAATTCACATATGTGGAATGTTTCACGTGCAATAAATTCACATGTAGATATGATTTTTGTGTTTTTAATGTGAAAACAAATCATGATACAGGTACATGAGCACTTTGAGCTGCTTTAGATTCATGAAAGTTACTGTATAAATTAGAAAAATGAAATATCTCACATGTAGTGATGAGTTTCATATTTGTTCATGTGGTCTGTATGATACAACTACTGCCAAGACTACTACTACAACTGCTACAACTACTGCCAAGACTACTACTACAACTACTAAAACTACTGCCAACACTACTACTACAACTACTAACAACTACTGCCAAGACTACTACTACAACTGCTACAACTAATGCCAAGACTACTACTAAACTACTAAAACTACTGCCAACACTACTACTCAACTACTACAACTACTGCCAAGACTACTACTACAACTACAACTACTGCCAAGACTACTACTACAACTGCTACAACTACTGCCAAGACATACTACTACAACTACTGCCAAGACTACTACTACAACTACTGCCAAGATTACTACTATAACTGATACAACTACTGCCAAGACTACTACTACAACTACTGCCAAGATTACTACTATAACTGATACAACTACTGCCAAGACTACTACTACAACTGATACAACAACTCCAAGACTACTACTACAACTGCTACAACTACTGCCAAGACTACTACTACAACTACTGCCAAGACTACTACTACAACTGCTACAACTACTGCCAAGACTACTACTACAACTACTGCCAAGACTACTACTACAACTACTGCCAAGATTACTACTATAACTGATACAACTACTGCCAAGACTACTACTACAACTACTGCCAAGATTACTAATAACTGATACAACTACTGCCAAGACTACTACTACAACTGATACAACTAAGGCCAAGACTACTACTACAACTGCTACAACTACTGCCAAGACTACTACCACACTACTGCCAAGACTACTACCAACTGCTAACTACTGCCAAGACTACTACTACAACTGCTACAACTACTGCCAAGACTACTACTACAACTACTAAAACTACTGCCAAGACTACTACTACAACTACTAAAACTACTGCCAAGACTACTACTACAACTACTAAAGTAACGTGATGACTACTACTATAGGTACCAAGTACAATAACAAACAAGTTCACAGCAAAAATAGAATTAGAGGTCATTAAAACAGTGTTCGTCTCTGATATCCAGCCAAGAAAGTTTTAAAATATCAACAATTAGAAACAGAGCTTGGTGTTTGTTACAGCCACAGCACTTCCTGCTCCAGAGGGAGAAGGGGATCATGGGTAATATATATATATAGTGTTAGTGACTTTAACCCTGAAATGAAGTCTTAGCTGTTAAACAGAAAGTTACAGTGTGTTCATAGTGTCCTCACAAAGATACTACAACAAAGAACACACACACACCTGTGCTTTGTTCTTCAGGCCCTGCCAACCTCCACCAGGTGACACACACACACACACAAATCAGAAGTTCCACCTGACCAAAGAGCCAGCGCCAGGCCCAGAAATCACGCCACACCTGAGGCCAGGTGTAAACAAGCTTGTCTCCCAGCAGATGTGTTTTCTGTCATTCTGCATATAGTTCCACTACAGCGGCTCTGATTGTGTGTGTGTGTGTGTGTGTGAGAGAGAGAGAGAGAGAGCTCTGACAGCCTGATGCCCCCAAAGCCTCCTTGGCTTCTCAGGACTGTCACACACACACAGACGCTCATGCACAATACTCATGCATGCTCAACTTCAACAAACGCCTCCACACTCACACATATTGCAGATGTGCACACACAACCACACATGACCACACACACACACACACACACACACACACACACAGGAGTGGTGACACTGAGCAGATTTGACAGTAGAAGAAAACCAGGGGAATTTTTTTTCCTTTTCAGCTTCACTATTTTCAGACTAACACACAACAATGGCTCACACACACACACACACACACACAGTATTTAATATCTCCAGCTCCAGGCCTGACACCGATAATAGATTATAGATGATTAAATCTTACTGATAATGATATCAGCTGTGGCTCTGCTGGACTACTGCTGAGAAAGTACTATACACTGACTCAGTACAACCACAATTAGTGTGGAAACTTTTTCAGCTACTATAACTACTACTATGACCAAGACCACCACTAACACCACAGTATAATCCAGAACTGATACTAATACTGCTACAGCTACTACTATACTATGATTATTATCAAGAAGTACATTATGTGACTGTTATCATTATTCATCTGTTAGAGTTAGGTGTAGCTCACTAGCTAGTTTGGCTAGTTTGTGATATTACAGTAGCTGGTTAGCTGAGTAAATTAAAACAGCTCTCATATCACGCCTCTTCTTCTTGTGACCACTTTTACTGTTAGCCAGTTAGCCACACCTGACCCACCAGAGCAGCTCCCTCTCTCTGTGTTCCATCATAGTAAGTTCACAACTAGCTAGCTAACATTAGACTGCATTAGTTAATGTAGCTAGCTAGTTAGCCAATCTTGACAGTGTTTAGGTGATACAAAATGTCACCAGAGGCACAACTGTTCGGTTGTTCCACAGGCCAGAACAGACTGGTTCAACAGGATATGTGAACATGGTAAATGTGTATTACCACATGAACCTGCGGGACCATATTTTGTTTTTTAAAAAGAGGACACTTGTTAGTAGACACTGAAATGTTTCGTTCACGTTCCTTCCAATCCTCAGATGTGACAAAGACAGTTGTTTGTCACTGATAAATTAGTTCTAATTGAAGTTAGCTAACAGACAATTAGCTCAGGGGTGTGCTCTAACAGTCGCCTAACAGATACGTGCTGGCAGTGAGGATTTATAACAATGTCAAAACACTTTTGTTCTAATGGATAACAAAATCAATCCACACTACACGACATACTATGATTACTTTGACAGCTTCTTTTACAACTTACAAATTCACTGCCATGACTACTATTAACATATCATCAGCTACAGGGCAGCGAGGTACAATGCTAAACTGTAAAATAAGAAGCTACAAACAGATGCCTTCATTATATTTTCATTACTTTTTATAAATAATATGTATTGTGCTGTTTTACGATGAAACTTTCCTTTCCTGCAGTTTGCCTCCCCAGGGCAGCAGTTTGTTGTCTCAATCGTCAGTTTGAGTTTCAGGAAGCTAACAACGTGTTTTTCCTCTCTTGCCTTTCTCCCTGTTTCTGCAGCTGGAGGCGGATTGACGCAGAACGAATGGGTTGGGGGATCTCGGAACCCACTGGGGAAACTTCTACACCAAATTCCCACATAAAGCACTGCACAGCGGAGGCCGTGGAGCAGGGGAGGAGCAGAGCATGCTGGGGTTCAGCTGTCAATCAAAACGGTGGGTTTTAGAGCCTCAGAGCGAGGTCAAGCTCACGTACCGGCCGTAGACGGAGGGAAGAAATCCACACGCCCAGAGGCAGATTTATATTCAGACGCATTATTACGAGCTAACAGCCTGAACGCACATCACGAACTGTGACACACACACACACACACACACAGTCGCAGCCTCCTCAGCTCAGAGACTCAGCACAGGCCGGGAAAACGCTAAGTTTTTAAGACTGTTTATTTTTGACATTTTCTGGGACATTTTTGTCATTTTGGCTGGCACCAACACACACAGAAACTCTTCGTGTTCCATCTGTCTTTTTGCAGGAGGACTCAGCTACCAAATTTAATCCCAGAGCCTCTGAACACAACCCTAACTCCCTGACTCTAACCTTTTAAACCAGGCATTGGGACCCTGAAGTGACCTGATGAGGGAGGGTGTTTACACTTTGTTCTTTATAATGTGTTGGGAACGGAAGCTTGACCCTAAAAGGAACTGGAAAAACTTGAAGTATTGGTTCTTTTTCAGGATCTAAATATTTCTGCCCAAGAATTCTTATCACCACCTCCTCCCATGGTGCTGCAGTTTCAACATCTACTGTTACAATGATATGTTATCTGTCTTCCATTTTTATCTGAATCAAAACACAACGAATCATTCTCGAGGAGCAAACTGGAACAAAAGCTGAGTTTATTGAGCTTTTTATTGAGTAAAATGTCAAGAAACTTGGATTTCACTGCACAGGAAAAACAGACTGATTTTTGACCCTCCAGACAATTATTTTATACAGGAAACACTCTTTTAACCCAATAATCCTATAATACTCCAAGCCAGGCCCAAAATATTTGTTGACTATTTAAGATAAGTCTGGTCTTACCAGCTCATCCCAGCATTCATGATATTCATCAGGTTATATAAAAAAGTGTTCTACACTATCCTTTTTGGTAGTTTGAGAAGAACCAGGAAATATCTGACATATCTTCATGACATTGAGTTACTTCTCATTGACTTGGTTCCCTCTCCCACAAAAGACAACAGGATTTCTTCACTGGTTTTGATTATTGCAGAAAAATAAATCGGGGACTAAATCAAAGTTTTTCACGTTTCTAGAAAGTTAAAGGATAGTTTGAAAGAGCCGCTTTTGTTTTCTAACATAAACATAAAGAAACCGTGTGATTAGTATTAGGATAATTATCTCTAGTGTGTTTTATTGTGAAAGGTTTGGAGGCCTGGAGCTTCCTTCCTCTGGTGGAGATAGTTTAACTTTAAAATCCAAAATGTAAATGTAATTTGCATTAAAATTTCTATGTCTCAGCTCTTGCTGGAAGACGGATCCTCCTCCTCCCTCCTCCTCCTCCTGCTGTGCCTGGGGGCCTAATCTTGTACTGCAGAGACACGCTGAAAAGCGTCTTTAAAAACCTCTGACAGTGTTTACCCCATTAGTGGGAGCAAAGTTGACAAACTTCATGCCCACAGGAGTTTTCCTTTCAGTGAAGATCTCCCAGGAGCCTCCCACCCACCCAAAACCAATTACCTCCTGCAGCTTTTATACCTGCAATCCCAGAGCCAGGCAGATAGAGGGATTCTTCAGCTACTCAAATGCTATTCAGAGAGAAGAAGAAGAAGAGGAGTTTCGCGAGGGCGAAGCGTGTCGGATGAGACTGGAGGAGGAGGAGAAAGTCAGAGGCGCATTCAATTAGGAGAGGCGGCGGACTCCGTCAGGGGTCACCGGTGGTGGTCCGGAGTCGGACGCCGCAGACAAATTCAGTAGCCGCCGTTAATGGGTTTTCTATTTTGAGCTGAACTGCCATTCTGTCTGCTCGCCTCGTTCTTGCCACTCTGCCAAGAGTTTAAACTCAAATGCTTTGTGTGCTCTGATGAGTTTTTTTTTTTCTCAGAGACAAATACCGCGGCGCACAAAGAGAGGTTTAACGCCGACCTTCAGAGCCGAAGGCCCAGATTGTAAAGCAGATTCTGTGTTAGACCCTGCATAGAACCTGAAAGACCCGACATCTCAATGCTGACTAGGTTTGTTATTGGACTGAAAGAGTGGTCACCAGAGCCGAGAGGGATTTAAGAAGACGTGAGCAGCTGCTTCTTCCTTCTGTCTTCAAGTCAAGTAAACTTCAGATGATTTCCCCAGATGTTTGTCTGATCCTTCATGTTGAATAAACAGGACAGACTGTTTCTGTCCTGAATAATTACTGTGGATGCAGAAAAAAACATGATTGGCTACAGTTCAGGTCTATCTGGATGAGGCCTCATGAAGAGATTCAACCCCTGAATTCGCAGTTTGTCTCCAAACTAATCACATATCTCAGAAAATGCCAAAGTAAACATTCTAGAAACACATTATCTCAGAAATTTTGTTTCTGAATTGTTGTTGTGTTTACCTTCAGGGCCACCGCATTTCTCAGAACCTCCAGCTGATGAACACTGAAGGAACTGGACGGGAGGTGAGCTGAGGATAAGCAGAGTCAGTGTGTGTGTGTGTGTGTTCCATCAGCAGCTGTAAACCATGTTAATCTGGTTTGTTTTGACCCGACACACCTGATGTGTGTAATCTAATGTCCTGGCTGACGGTAAGCCCTGTTCGCTCAGGGTGTGTTTGTGTCTGTGTGTCTGGCTGTCTAGTGAAATACTGGAGATAAACCTGCCTCCAGTCCCTGAGGCCGCGGCGACTCGTTTACAGACGGAGATTGGATGTGTTTATCAGCGAGGCAGCAGACCCAGCAGCCCAACGCCGCCTCTGTAAGATACACCCAGCATGACTGGAGAGCCGGGCCGCCTACCGACAGCTTTGCTTATCAGCTGAAAGAGCCATCACAGAACACACACACACACACACACATGAGATCCCCTGGCAGTAATGGCAGACCACAGGAGGGTGTGCCAGCAGGAGGTCAGGGACACACACAACATTTATTAATGAAATGATGTGTTTAAAGGCAAAATAGTTTTTAAACACAATAAACTGACAGAGCTGTAGTTTTATATTCTGGAATGTTTGTTCACGTATCATTTACATTTACTCTGGAAAACAGGAGAGAAATGGATTTTATGCAAAATATAAACAGATATTCAGATACTTGTAAAAACCTTGAGCAGCAAACAAGAAGTTTGAACGTGGTTTTTCCTCAGCTCACCTGAAGACTTTCTCCTGATCTCTCTCAGATTCATCACAGGTAAATTTTTTCTTTTTAGATAAATTCACTGCACAAAGGATGCATGTGTCACAGGTGAGAACAAAACCAGACTTTGTAATTTCAAAATAAAACAGAGGTCCAGCATTTTAACATCTAAATCACTGTTATTAAGCCGCAGTTGTTTTTTTATTGTGAAAGTCAACGATTCAACCTTTGACCCCTCACGTCACAGTGATTTTTTTGACGTCTTCTTAGAGCGTTTTATAAATATGGATGGAATAAAATCAAACTGTGGGAAAACCAGTCCTCAAAGGCAAAATCAGACATTTAGAAAAAGTGAGTAAATCTGATCAGAGGCTAAGAAAAGGAAATAATGAGCAGCTGCAGGATCGATCGGTTTGACCAAAAACTCAACATATAAACTATCACAACAGGAGAAATATCAGGTGATCCACAGACAGGCTGATTATTATCTGAATTTATCTGAATTTCTGTGTGAAAGAAAAAGGTGCAGTTTAGTCTGTGGTTCATCAGGATGATGTAGACACAGGTGGAGCACAGGGAATATAAAAAACAAAAGAATCAAAAGCATCTGATATTAATACCATTCATGTATAACTCACTGCAGGCTTAGATCAGAAACAGATCCTCAGACTAGCTGTGGATGTGATTCCAGGCCTGTACAGAGTTGAGCTGAACTGTCAGGGTTTGTCCTCATCAGTGTCTGGAGCTGCTCCCTTCGCCTGACTGGGAAACAAACTCGAGCTTTCTCCTTGGGACTCGATGTGACCCAGTAAAGTCAAATAAAACTACCTCCACATTTAACATGACTGACGTTTCCTAAGAAGCGTTGCCGTTTCCCCTCCACTCAAACACGTCTCCCCCGAGTGCAGCCGCCCCCAAAGAAGAAGCAAAGATCCATCTTCAGCTTTTTCTCTCGGTCCTGACAGCCGGGAGACCGCCTGTCATCCCGCCTGTCAGCCTCCCTTCAGGAACATAAACGACGACGCGTGACAAACTGAGACAGACACACACACACTCCCTCTGCTGCTCTGTGTGTGTGTGTGTTTCCTGTTATGCTCACAACATATTTGAGGCATTTATTTTCCTTCCAGCTCCGACACCACACTCAGCTCTGACTTCCTCTTCTGGATCTTTGACCCTGAACCTGAGACCAACCTCGTCTCTACACTGAGTTAAACCTCCTCTCTCAGTGTGAGGACACAGCTTGTTGGATTATGGATGTTCAAATACAGGACTAAAACTGGAGTGTACCTGTATTCTGACCTTTACGGTAAATGCATTGATTGTTTGATCTGATTCTTCACCACCTTTTCATCGAGCCTTTGGCTGTTTCCATTCAGTTTGTCCAATAAAAATGAATTTCCTCTCGTTAAGATTCAAACCTCTGAATTTTTTACCATAAAGTCCAGAATACAGGTGCACTCCAGTTTGAGTGTCAGATAGTTTGACCTCGGTCGCTGGTTTGATCGCAGTGAACAGGTGAGAGGGAAAAACACACACAAGGACAGGAAATACAGGAAAGACAGGAAATACAACCATCATGGACACAACAAGGAAGATAATTTCAAAATAAAACGAAATAAGACGTGAGTGTCTCACAGGGGCAGATCATGATGAAGCTGGTTCAGCAGAGTTCAGACGAACTCTCTGAACATGGTTTGATTTCTGTCGTAGAAAGAAAAGAGAAAAGTGTTTATTTCTTCTTAAAAACTGAGGAGGTCACGAACACACAGGAAACGTTTAGGAAATCAGTGTATGGACCAACAGAGAGGACAGAAAGACCCGACTGCCTCCAGTTTCTAAACAGCAGCTGACCAGGTGAGCTGAATCTACCTGAGCTCCGCCCACCAGCCTCCTGCAGGTGACTGTCACATGACATCATTATCAAACTGTGATGGAGGTGAGGTTTATTTCACTGTTTCACATTCAAAACAGCTGATTCATGAAGATGAGTAAAAGGAATCAGCTCCTCAGAGAGGAGGAGGGGGAGGAGGAGGAGAGGAGGAGGAGAGAGGATGGAGAGAGGAGGAGGAGAGAGGAGGAAGAGAGGAAAGGAGGGAGAGGGAGGAGGAGAGGGAGAGGAGGTGAGGAGGAGGAGGAAGAGAGGAGAGAGAGGAGGAGAGGGAGAGGAGGAGAGGAGGAGAAGAGAGGTTGGGAGGAGGAGGAGGAGAGGAGGAGAAGAGAGGTGGTGAGGAGGAGGAGGAGAGAGGAGGAAGAGAGGAGGGAGGAGGAGAGAGGTGGTGGAGGAGGGGGAGGAGAGAGGAGGAAGAGAGGAGGAGGGAGAGGAGGAGGAGGAGAGGAGGAGGAAGGGAGAGGAGGAGGAGGAGGAGAGGAGGAGGAGAGAGGTGGTGAGGAGGAGGGAGAGAGGAAGCAGAGGAGGGGAGAGAGAGAGGAGGAGAGGGAGGTGGTGAGGAGGAGGAGGAGAGGAGAAGAGGAGAAGGAGGAGGAAGAGAGGAGAGGTGGAGGAGAGAGGTGGTGAGGAGGAGGAGGAGAGAGGAGGAAGAGAGGAGGAGGAGAGGGAGGAGGAGAGGAGAGAGGTGGTGAGGGGAGGGAGGAGAAGAGAGGAGGAGGAGAGGAGGAGGAGAGGAGGAGGAGGAGAGGAGGAGAAGAGAGGTTGTGAGGAGGAGGGAGGAGGAGGAGGAGAAGGAGGTGGTGGAGGAGGAGGAGAGAGGAGGAAGAGAGGAGGAGGGAGGGAGAGAGGAGGTGAGAGGAGGAGGGAGGAGGAAGAGAGGAGGAGAGGAGGAGAGGAGGAGGAAGAGAGAGAGGAGGAGGAGAGGAGGAGGAGAGAGGTGGTGAGGGAGGAGAGAGAGAGGAAGGAGGGAGGAAGAGAGGAGGAGGAGGAGAGAGGTGGTGGGAGGAGGAGGGGAGGAGGAGGAGGGGAGGGAGAGGAGAGGAGGAGGGAGGGAGAGGAGGAGGAGAGGAGAGGAGGAGGAGGGGAGGAGGAGGAGAGGAAGAGGAGGAGAGGAGGAGGAGGCGGAGAGGAGGAGGAGGAGGAGGAGAGAAGGTGAGAGAGGAGAGGAGGCAGGGAGCAGGAGGAGAGGGAGGAGAGAGGAGGAGAGGAGGAGAGGAGGAGGAGGAGGAGGAAGAGGAGGAGGGGAGAGGAGGAGGAGGAGAGGAGGAGGAGGAGGAGAGGGAGGAGGAGGAGAGGAGGAGGAGGAGGAGAGGAAGAGGAGCAGGAGGAGGAGTAGGAGGGAGAGAGGAGGAGGAGGAGGAGGAGAGAGGAGGAGAGGAGGAGAGAGGAGGAGGAGGAGGAAGAGGGAGGAGGAGAGAAGAGGAGCAGGAGGAGGAGGAGGGAGGAGAGGAGAGGAGGAGGAGGGAGGGAGGGAGGAGAGAGGGAGAGGAGGAGAGGAGGAGGAGGGAGAGGAAGAGGGAGGAGGAGGAGGGAGGAGAGGGAGGGAGAGGAGGAAGAGAGTAAGAGGAGGAGGGAGGAGGAGAGAGGAGAGGAGGAGGAGGAGTGGGAGGAGGAGGAGGAAAGGGAGGAGGAGGAGAGGGAGGAGGAGGAGAGGAGATAGGAGGAGGAGGAGGAGGAGCAGGGAGGAGAAGAGGGAGGGAGGGAGGAGGAGGGGAGGAGGAGGAGAGGAGAGAGGGTGAGGGGAGGAGAGAGAGGAGGATAAGAGGAGGAGGAGGAGGAGGGAGGAGGAGAGAGGAGGAAGAGAGGAGGAGGAAGAGAGGGAGGAGGAGAGAGAGAGAGAGGAGAGAGGTGGTGAGGAGGAGGAGGAGAGGAGGAGGAGAGAGGAGGAAGAGAGGAGGAGGAGAGAGGTGGTGAGGAGGAGGAGGAGGAGAGAGAGGGAAGAGAGGTGGTGAGGAGGAGAGAGAGAGAGGAAGGAGGGAGAAAAGAGAGGGGGAGGAGAGAGGTGGTGAGGAGAGGAGAGAGGAGAAGGAGGAGGAGGAGGGAAGAGAGAGAGAGAGGAGGAGGGAGGAGGGGAGGAGGGAGAGGAGGAGGAGGAGGAGGAGAGGAGGAGAGGAGAGAGAGGAGGAGGAGGAGGAGGAGGAGGAGGAGGAGGAGGAGGAGAGGGAGAGAGGAGGTGAGGGGGAGGAGGAGGAGAGGAGGAGGAGGAGGGGAGGAGGAGAGAGGTGGGGTGAGGAGGAGGAGAGAGGAGGAAGAGAGGAGGAAGAGAGAGGGAGAGAGGAGAGAGGTATATATATATAGAGAGAGGCAGGGAGGAGGAGGGAGAGAGAAGGAGGGGGAGGAGGAGGAAGAGAGAGGAGAGGAGGAGGAGAGGAGGAGGAGAGGGAGGAGGAGGGAGGGGAGGAGGAGGGAAGAGGAGGAGAGGAGGGGAGGAGGAGGAGGAGGAGAGAGGTGGTGAGGAGGAGGAGGAGAGAGGAGAAGGGGAGGAGGAGGAGGAAGAGAGGGAGAGGGAGGAGGGGAGAGGGAGGAGAGGAGGGAGTGGAGTGGTGGTGAGGAGGAGGAGGAGAGGAGGAGAGGGAGAGGAGAGAGGAGAGAGAGGAGGAGAGAGGAGGAGAGGAGGAGGAGGAGGAGGAGGAGGGAGGGAGGAGGAGAGGAAGAGAGGAGGAGGAAGCTGTGAGGAGGAGGAGAGGAGGAGGAGGGTTTGGTCTTTGTCTGACAACACGCTGAGATCCAGATGATCTCTTTAATCCAGTGGAAATCACTTGATTCACTGAGTGAAGATCAGCTCTGATAATTAAAGCTGCAATCAGCGCTCAGCAGACGCCATCTTGGATTTAAACACCTCCTCCCTCAAGACCTCCCTGTTCAGTCATCAAGATGGAGGAAGACACAAAGAAGTGGGAGAGGAGAGATAGGAGAGATGGAGGGAGAGGAGAGGAGACGAGAGGAGGAAAAAGGGAAGGAGATGAGATGAGAAACAAGGAAAGGAGGAGAGTAGAGGAGGAAACTAGAGACGGGACAGGAGACAAAACAAAAGGAGGAAAGAAGGAGGGGGATAAGGGAGGACAAAAGGAGAGGAAACAAGGTGACAAGGGGAGGAAACAAGACAAGTGGAGGAAATAAAGGAGGAGAAACAATATGAGAGGAGGAGAGAAGAGGAGAAAGGGTGAGAGAGGAGACGAGACAAGAGGAGGAAACAAAAGAGGAGAGAAGACAGAAGGTCAGGTTAGGGTTAGGAAAACAACTACAAGAAAAGATGGAGGGAGAAAGGAGAAAAAGAAAAGGGGGAAAGATGTTAGAAGAAACAGAGAGAGGAATAAAAGACAAACTGAAGAAAGAAAGAGCAAGAGATGAAGGAAAAATGGGGAAAACAAGGAGAGGAGGAGGAGGAGATGGACAGGGAGGATTTGGGGTAGATGGTGGGGGGAGGATGTAATCGTGTGGTTACCTGAGAGACGGTAACCACGGCAGCAGAGCATCTGACCTCCAATCATCCTTCCTGGATATTTAATGTTTCATCTGTCTGCCAGTGTGTGTGTGTGTGTGAAGCAGCTTCTCTCAGTTTAACTCCACAGGAAAGAGACGTTACATCCATTCAGAGGACACTTTAATCACAGACACTAATTTAGACCCTCCCCACAGCCTCTCCCTCTCTTTGGGAATAATTCAGATGTCTTGCTGAAGTCAGACCCTACCTGTTCATACATCACCTGTTTCCTGCTCCTTCATCTCTTTCTTTATATTATGAGTCTGAACATTTCAGCTTGTAGCTGAAAACCGCAGCAAAACATACGTCAAAACGTGCGGTTCAATCAGGAATACAGCTCTGTTTTTAGTAACCATGGCGACGTAAATCGGGAAAAACTGCAGAAAATTTCCCATTGAAAATGAATGGGAAGTTGTTGCAAAAACAATCAAACCCACCCCTTTTTGGAGCCACATTATTTCATCATACTTTCACATAGAAACATGGTTGAAAACTGTAAACAGGTCACAAGACCTGAGACTTTAGGTTAAATCTTCATGTTGATAGATGTTATAGTTTTTATAAAATCACAATTTAAGTTTTTATGTTTTATTTTACCTCAGAGTTTAATGGTGTATTGTATGGAATGTTCAGGTTGGGAGTGTGTGACATCATCACCTAACTGCCACCTCTGGAACATTTTACCATAAAAATCTGATTCAAATCTCTTTAATTCCCCACAGTTTCAAACCTACACAGACACTTCTTACAAGGAAGATGTAGGAGAAATCGGTCCTCTCTCACCCAGTGTGTGACTCCCATTGTCACATGACCTGCTGAGTTGACCCACAGTCCCATAGACTGCCATGTTAAACTGAGTTTGAAGTTCTTGTTAAAACAGAGATGGAGGCTGTTTTAAACTGTGACGGAGCCTAAACCATAAACAGTACGTCCACATATAATACATCAGGAGTCTTCACTGAAGCTCTGTGAGCTCAGTGAAGAAACATATAACATCAGAGTCTCTTTACCGAAGCCTGTGTTTCTCCATAGTGAAGAAACATATATCACATCAGAAAGTCTTCACCTCGAAGCCTGGTGGAGCTCATAGTGAAGAAACATATAATACATCAGAGTCTTCACCGGAAGCCTGTGGAGCTCAGCAGCGAAGAAACTGTGCTGATAGGACTTGTAGTTTTGAGCTGTGAGGGTTTGTTTGATGAGAAGTTTTGTGTTAGGAACAGCTGTTGATGACTCAGCAGTTTCTGGGCAGAAGTGGACTAAGCTGACTCTGATTAACTCTTAGGCTGTGTTCGAAACCTCATACTAACGTACTATTCATACTAAGTCTGATGTCAGAGTTAGTATGTAGTGTGTTCACACTGCATAGTATGCGAATTCTGTGTACGTGAGAAATGCCCGGATGTATACTAAATCGGCAAGAATTTCAGAGTATGCGCCGTGAGCTTACTCGATATACTCAACCGCCCCACAATGCATTGCGTTCCGTCAGACTGCGTACAATGACGGACCTTCTTATAAGTAATATAAAAGAATCACAATAATAATAGTAATAATAACTGATTTTGATGAAAGAGACCTTTTTCTTTTCTTTCTTTTTTCTTACTTTCCCTCAGTCTTAGCAGTTCACGTCACATTAATTTACTGGGAGCTAGCGATCTGATTGAAACTTGATTGTGTGTTAATACTTCTGAAGGAAATCCAGAATTGATGTACATCTGGATAATATACCACAGATGACGAGCCGATCGCCTCCGTCGTCTCCCTGCTGTGAGTGACAGCAGGTGGCTGGAAAGAGGCATAACTGAAGCCTCGGACCCAGGATAACGGCGGCTCTCCCCAAATCTCCGAAAACTTCGGAGCAGATTTATAAACAGGTGTTTATAACACAAACTAAATACAAATTAAAAATCTACATGGCAATATTGTCGCCTAAAAAAAATAATCAATGTACTAAAAAGACAGAAAAACGATCAATAAACGTGAACTTAACGTAAGCAAATAAACGTTTGCTTTAAATCGCCGCCAGTTGTCGCTGTTGCCGCCGGTGGTGTGAAATGCTTTCTGGGAGACTGGTAGTATGCTTCAGTGTGAACGGCCACCTATTTAAATGCTCATTTAGTAAGCAGTATACAGTATATACTGTTTGAGTATGTAGTAGGTAGTACGTTAGTATAAGGTTTCGAACACAGCCTTAGTCTCACTGAGGACATTTTTACGGCTGACTCTCGTCCTTTAATAATTTCTCCTGTTCACACACAAAGACACACAAACATCAGAGTGTGAACATGCAGCTGATCACAGAGGAAGGTTTTTTTCTATCAGACCTCTGTGTGAGCTTCATATTTTATTCATCACGTGAAATGAGAAATAAAAACAGTTGCCCACCTCGCCGAGCAGGATCTGTGAATTCTTTATGAAGTCTTTGTAGCTCTTATTGGATTTTAGATCAACACTCGTACAGGTCGATCAGCTTTATGAACTCGCACAGGCAGAGGCAGCTCCGCTCTGTTTATACCAGACGTCCTCTAATATTCACAAATCTGCTCAATCACCAGAAAATCTCAAACCAATACAATAAATACACCTCTGATATCTGACTCTGTGCTTTGTTCTCAACATTTCACAGACCTATAAACTTGACTGGTGTTCAGGTGTGATGGCAGAGAAGCAGGTAAAGTGAAATGAAGCTGTTGACAAATAATTTTAAATATTACCCATAATTCAGATATTATTGGCGACAAAATCCTCACTTTACAAAATAAATATCTGCCTATCTGCCTAAAAACACAAGATCTGTCCCCCTCCAAAAATGTCATACTTTCTAAAATTGTCCTTATCAGATATTTTTCTTCAAACAAATATCCTTACTGTCATAACAAACATCCCCACTTTAAATTGTGTCTGATAATTTAAGAAAAATACCATCACTTTCCAAATAAATGTCCTCATTTCCATAAACATTCTACACTCTCCAAAAATGTTGTTTCTTCACCAAAAGACTTCCAGATTTTCTCCCCTAAAACATCTTTGTTTTCCCCTTTGTTTGTGCAAATTTTTCCCTAACAAAATGTCCTCATCTTGCCCTGGAAAATGTCCTCACTTTGCAAATGTCCTCACTTTCTACAAAAAATATCACTTCAACCAAAAGATCTCCAAATGTTCTCTCCCAAATTATGTCCTTACTTTCCTGAGAGAGAGAAAAAAAAGCCCTCCTCAACACACTTTTTTTTGTTTTCTAAAAAAACATCCTCACTTTCCAAAAGCAGATGTCCCCACATGGACAAATTTTCCAAAATGTCTTTTCAAAGCTGTCCTCTCTTTCCCAAATAATGTTCTATTTTCACAAAAATATCTCAGGTGTAAACTAACCACCAGGTGAGACGACACCTTGTCTGTTTTCTCTGAAAACCTTTAAGAAACTAAAAAGTCGTCTTCTCTGATCCAGAGTCAGCTGATAAACACCTGAGGTCTGCCTGCTGGGAAACTAAGAGGATAAAATATTCCTTTGAAGGATTTTAATTTGATATTAAAGCAGCCGTTAGCGATCATTAACCCAAGTGAACAACTTCTTCAAAGCCTCTCACTGTAACTGTATTTCTGCTGCTCGCAGGCAGAATAACCTTTAATTTAGTAGAGTTTCGTATAACGTTGGGGTCTGGACCTCACAGAGGACTGAGATTTATCTTTAAGATTTTATCTGACAGGTGTGTAGTTTAACTTCCTGGAAACGTACAGTTGTAACAGAGTTAAAAATACACTTTATGAATTATTATTTCCAATTTGTAAGTTTTATTTATCATTTTATGATTTATGAATTTTATCTCTTCATTTAGCATCATTTTATAAATTCTTTATGTGGAAATTGCCTTTTGCCTTTTGTGTATCTCCTGGGCTTCTGTAGCCCCTCCCCCCTGCTAATAACTCATCACAGTCCCGGTTATGTTACTGAGGGAGCAGAGGCGCAGAAGAAAACAACAGAAGTCAAACAATGTGTTTTAATGTTTTCCTCAGGATTAAATGAGCAGAGGAAACCATGCTTGAGTCCTGCCTTCTTCATGCCCCCAGCCCCACACCCGTTACACAGTTACATATCAGTTTCTCGCAAGGAAATTAGACAGAACCTTTAATGACGACAACAAAATATGCTGCATTGTGACGAACTGTGAACGAAGCTCTTTCTCTGTAGGAATCCTATCCATAATGCTGTCAGACACTTAATAACAATCTGAGTCTCTCAGTGTGAAAAACATGAAAAAATAAAACATAGGTTCAAAAATATCAGTTATTTATTAGTTATTAGTTATTAGTTATCTGAGTTAAACTACAAATCAGGAAACTACTTTTACGGCCAAAATCAGTCTTAAAATATGTGTTGGTAAGTTAAATGTGTGTAAACAAATTTATGGGGTAAACTCACCCTGTTACTAAGACATTCTCAAGTTTTTTCCACAACTTTAAAGCTTTTCTACACATAATAAACTTGGATTAAACCACGATGGGCTTTTAAATATTTATCTTTTGACCTGAAAATCTTTTCTGAGCTCAGTAAATTCAGTTTTTATGAGAGTTTTGGGAACAAAAACCACATCATAGGCCAGAAAAGTTTGACTGTTTGAATATATTTACATTCATTTTAAAAATCTGCCTAACAACAAAGTAGATGGATTTTAGTTTCCATCAAACATTCACCAAACAGCCTGAAGGCAACAGAAACAACTCATTAACCAATGCTGTTAGCATTGACATTAGCATGACATTAGCATGTGTAGCTCCATAAGAAACAGTCTGGTAAAGTTAGTTTTCCTGTTAATATATTCTGGGATGTAAAATCTGCCTGACAACAGTTAATTCTCTACAAACACCACGACTGTAGCGTCCCCCCGCCTGGATCCACAGACCTGTTTAGCATACAGCGCTGTTTGTCTTTGATCCTCCAGTGCCCTGACCTGCTTTAGATCCTGGTGAAACCCCTCATTAGAATATCAAAGTTAATCTATTTTACCCCCAAACTTGTCTTCTGAGGGCTGAGAGAAGAGTTTTTACCTCCGCTGCAGAGATTTTTCTCCCCGAGGAGAACGCCGTGAGGCCGCTCTGCAGGGAGGAAACCGAAACTACACAACAACAAGAAGAAGACAGAATCAGGCTCTGGAGTTTTACAGGAGTAAAAAAAGGATCTGATGGAGGAGGTGTTACTGTTGATTATTCTCTGTGGGGTCAGAGCTCAGGAATATTCACAGGTGCAGAGTGACGGCACGTTACTGTCAAACTGAGAACAGGCCTGCAGGTACATGACCGACACTATTTCACTGTTTTTATCTGTTAACAGTCTTTAGAGATTTAGAGGGAAGTTACACTATGGAATATTCCAAGTTGGAAACTTTCCATGGGAAGTAACAGGAATATATGGGAATCGATGGAAATTGACAGGAATCAACAGGAATTAACTATTTAGTAACTGTTGTCCATGTTGTCCTGACTGTTTGTTCTGCCTCTGGAGCTGTAGAGTCTGGCCTGTGGTGAAGCCTCCTGCTGCTCCCACGATCCTGCTCGACGGCTGTTCTTACATTTAAAATGTATTAGTGTTATTGCTA
Organism: Lates japonicus; assembly: GCA_033238685.1. NCBI lineage: Eukaryota > Metazoa > Chordata > Actinopteri > Centropomidae > Lates > Lates japonicus. The sequence continues at coordinate 385,554 of BRZM01000851.1, forward strand.
TTACTGTTTGTACTATTATAACTGTCATTATTATAGCTAACATAACTATTATTAATATTATTTACATCTCTACATGAAATCTGTACTATGTTCTCTTTCCCTTTTTCTTCCTCCCGTTCTCTTTTTCAACTCAACTGCTCCTCCTTTTGGGAGGGTCACAGTTAAATTCCAGGACAGAAGTTGTTGCAGCCTCTGGTCGTCGGTCTCTCCTGACTTCTTCCTCTCGCTGCCTGAAAAGCATTTTAATAGCTGCTGTACAAACTGTGTGTTTGTCTGTGTGTGAATATTATAGTGAATAAATTCTAATAATACCATGTGTACCTGTGCTGATCCCTGCAGGGAAACTCTCATGTTCAATTCTCTTTTCAGAGATGTTGTTTCCCCCGCGGAGAACGCCACGAGCTGATCTGCAGGAAACGAGCAAAATTAGAGGGGGAAAAAAACCAGCTGTGAACTGAACGAGTTATAAATCAGGTTCACTGAGGGTTTTTTTCCTTCTTGTGTCTTTGAGGAAATTGTGTTTCTCTTTCCCACATCCATGGGGAGGTCAAAGGTCGTGAAGCAGCAGAGCAGTAAAGGGCAGGGATGTGTAGACCTGAAGAGAAATGTGGATGAAGCGATGAATTCAGTTTTTTTTTTGGGAGCTGAAACTTAAACATTTTATTCAGGAGCTGAAGAGAGAGTCGGGGATCTCGCTCCTCTTTCAGCCCACTGAGCTGCTCTCTCTCCTGGACAGAGCTCAGCAGACAGACCCCCCCCCCGACCCTGGAGGTCCAGATCTGCTGGTTCCCAGGACCTGGACCGACACACACACACACACACACACACACACACACTGGTCTTTCTATGGCTCTATAGTGTTAGGAACCGGCTCATTATGGGAGAAGGAAGCAACATGGAACCACATGTGTTTGCTAAAATGCATTTATTCGAAAGGATGAGGTAAAATACAGGGAGAGAAGGTCTGGAAGATGACATTCAAATCAAAGAAATATATATATAGCCAAAACATGACGTGTAAAATAAGCTGAGAGTAACTTTTACTGAAAGAAACTAGAAATGGAAATAAAACCTGCACTGTCTGACCTGAACAGAGAAAAAAACAGCAGCAGTGTCTCTAAACGGATGAATTCTGAGTGTATACACCAGTTTCAGTAGAATTGAAACTATAGAGCTCTGGTAGTTAACGACTTGCAATCCCAGCATGCAACAGTCGAAATCAAAATGCTGCCATTTCAGCAGGAAAGCATGCTGTTCAGTCATATCACTGCTACAATCTCACTTGTCTCTCATCCTGCTGTGAACATGGTGGAAGCTGCTGTGCATTCTATCAGACTCCCAAAGATCCTGAAAGATGACAGAAATGAATTACTGCCATAAAACACGCAGAAGAAAATGGAGTGACAGCAACGGATTCAGCTTCTGTAATGATCACTTCATATCAGGTACAGAATCAAACACTTCCTGACTTTAGTGTCTGGTTTGTTCTAATGTTTTTTTTATTACAATTGATAACAGTTCTGTTTTCATAAAAGGTGTTTTAGAACTGTGCATTGTGGCGTTTCCTGCCAACATGGCGGTGTAAACGAACGAGTCACGTGGGCGGGAGCTCTTTACCTGTCCTCAGAGTTTCATAGATCCGGAATAACTCAGAGGTCCCGAGTCCTGAGTCAGAGCTGCTTTGACCTACAGAGTATTAGGACAGGTGGTTTAATGTTGTCGTTGATCACAACTTTCTTTTTTCCTCGAAAGTGAGCAAAGTTTTGGAAAGTGAAGAATTTGTCTGGGAGGGTGAGGACATTTTGCTATGGACAGTTTTATACAGTTCAGATGTTTGTGGAAGTGTGGACATTTTGGAAGTAGGACAAGTTTTCTACAGTAGAAACATTTTGGTGTTCACATTTTTTGTAGACCGGAATATCCTCTAGATCAGGACATATTTAGAAAAGGAGAATATTTCTGGAAACTCAGGAAACATGTTGAAACATTTTTGTTCAGTGAGGACAGTCCTACAGCCGTCTGATGTTCAGTGACAGTAAAGACTGACGCTTTAGAGTAAATACTTTGTTGTGTCTTTACTATATTTTCTCTGATAAAAGTGTGGGTTTGTTTCCTCGGCCGTGCGTTCAGCTCAGGTCAGGGAGTCGATGGTTAAATTCCTCCTCCGAGAGCAAACAAACAAACATACAGAGAGAAGAGGTTGTGGCCGGCTGCCAATGCTCACATCCACTTCCCTGAGAACCGCAGATAAAAACACTTCCACCAGCTGGATCAGTGGGATTTGTCGGAGGTCAGAGGTCGCGGGGTCAGGAAGGAGGGAGTTAGCTGATAAACAGAAAGAGATCAACAGACTGGAACAGAAGGAACCAGAGATGTTTTTGTTCTTGGTTCAGATTTAGAAACTGAGTCAGAATTAAACACAAACAGCTCTGACCTCTGAATCACAGACCACTAATGTTATAAAACTTAGTCTGTTTATTTGATGAGTCTGAGCTCTGACGTCCTGATGTGAACCTCGACGTCAACAGACTGAGAAGTGACAACTCTGAGAGATAAAACCAGAAACCACATGAAAATAAAAGTGTGAAAGCTTTATTTCACAGTTGCTTTTGATTTGTTACAGTGGCTTCTTGGGTCGAAAATGATGTGGAACCGGTTGAAGCTCTGGTGAAGAGCTACGGCAAAATGGGCTGCAGGACGTCCCTGAGAGTCCATATCCTTGACACTCATTTTGATAAATTCGTGGAGAACATGGGAGCAGACTCAGAGGAGCAAGGTGAGATATAGTGGACTTTGAATGCTGCTACCAAGGAGCGTATAACAAAAACTCTTCTTATCTGTGATGTCAAGCCTCCTGCTGCTCCCACAATTCTGCTCGACGGCTGTTCTTACATTTCAAATTTATTAGTGTTATTTCTTTTACTGTTATCATTGTGGCATTATACATTATGCTATGTTCTCCTTCCCCTGTCCTGATGGAGGAAGATGGCCGCCCACCCTGAGTCTGGCTCTGTTTGAGGTTTCTGCCTCTTAAAGGAAGTTTTTCCTCTCCACTGTTACCTAGTGCTGCTCATGGTGGAACTGTTGGGTCTCTCTGTAATTATAATAACATAAAGAGTACAGTCTGCTCTATATGAAAAGTGCCTTCAGATAGATTTCGTCATGCGCTGTATAAATAAACCTGAATTGACTGAAATCAACACTTGGCCTCTTTAACTCATCTGGACTGATGATTCTGTCAGATGTCGTCGTGGTTTCAGCAGCACTAACACTATACAGTTTCTCTGTATCAGGTCATTTCCACTCATCCTCTGAACAAACTGACCTCCTGCCGCTGCAGAGGACGAATAGCTAGAACCAAGCGCCTTTTCCCATCAGGTCTCAGGATCCAGAGGGGCCAGTGGCTGAATAGATATCCCAGCATGCACCAGGACATAAATGTTAAAACCATGCAGCAAAACACCAGCAGCTGATTTCAGCTCTGCACCTGTTTTACTAACGTCTCACTTTCCCTTGTTGACCAGATGTTTCAAGGTCATGTGACTCACTCACACACACAACAGCCAGTGTTGTATAAACTCCCATCGTATCTCTCCACCTCTGAAGAGTAAAGGACTTAAATCAGCAGCTGGTCGGGGGCTCACAGTCTGAACCAGTGATTACTGAAGGGAGGGAGAGAAAAGAGGGAGAGAGGGAGGAGAGGAGGGGATGGATGGATGATGAGGAGGAGGATAAGCTGTGAAAAGAGCTGCAGGAGAGCTTCTCTTCATTAAAACCATATTTAGCTTCGACTGTGGGCTGCTGCTTCGTTAGTATGCAGGAGGCTGATGTGTGTGTGTGTGTGTGTGTGTGTGAGTAATTACAGTGGTGACAGAGGTGAATCAGCCAATCAGAGGCCAGCTGTCCTGTTTGCACCTGAGATGAATCATCACAGTGAAGAATCTGTTAGATTAAATTCTTGAAGGAGACACAAGAGGACAAACAGAAACCATGAAGATGTTTTTACAGTTTTGAACACTCTGTTCTTCACAGCAGGTTCAGGATCAGTGACGTTCGCTGATGGAGATTTAAACATGTGGAACATAAACTGATCTGAACTCAGTCTGTGTAGATCTGTGTCAAGAATCCAGTTCTCCAGATAAAAATATTATTATTTAACCGACGGTCAGCCGGATCAGGACCACGAGTCGACTCACAAAATGTCAGTCAACAAGTCGACTTTGAGCTGCAGCAACAGGCTGTAAACTTTACAACCAAATCTGGTCCTGAACTAACAGCGATGGAGCAAACACCTGATGGACAGAGCGACTTGTTCCTGTCGTCCTCTCTGATCCTCTCAGCTCAGGTGAGTTCTACCTGCTGAAAGCTCAATGGTGAAGCAGAGACTGCCGGAGTTACAGACAGTTAACAGACCGATAGGTGAGACGTGGAGGATTTATAACTGAGCTGTGAACAAGACGATGAGTTTCTGCTGTTTGTAGAAAAATTATTGTCGCTAAATACTCTGCAGAAGACTTTTCATTGGTTTTTACTTTATTTTGTTTGATATGAATTCAGTTCTCACCGTGAATAAAAAACTGAAATCAACTACGAATATTCAGGGTTTTTTTAACGGTTAACTGAAGTCGTCGACGAGTTAGTGGACGTTTCTCCTTAACGAGCAATTAACAGAAAAAATCAACCACTTCCCCAAAACCTGCTGATTGCACTGATGTCAATCACACACACACACACACACACACTGAGTCTGCACAGTCACTTCTGCAGCTGTTTACACTTGGAAACACACAAACACACACTTTGACATTTTCCACCTGTTGTTGTTTGGCAGCGCCAAACTGAAACAAGAGGAGAAATTAGTGCTGATGATATGTGTGTGTGTGTGTGAGATGGAACAAAGCCATAGGTTTCGTTCATTAACGAGCCAACTGCAACAGCTTCTGCTCTAATTAGCACCATCTACTTCCACCTCCTGTCCTTTTATGTCTCCAATCAAACTCCTTCCTTCCTTTCCTTCCTCTCTCCGCTATGTGACTTTCTGATGTCATGAGTGTGTCAGAACGCCTGTCGCCGACGGTCAGAGCATCATGGGAAAAACTAATGCATAGGCCACAGCACTTGTGTTGTGTGTCTGTCATCAGTGTGTGTGCGAGTCTTGTGAAATGAAATCGTGGATGTTTACTCTAACGCCTGCTGTCTCTGTCGCAGCAGTGGGGGGGTGAGGGGTCAGGAAACGTCCAGATATCTCAGGGGTCAGAGGCCGACATGTGCAGAGAGAACGGGGAACAGAGGGAGTGAGAAGAAGCATGGAGGAAGTTTTAAAGATTTTGGGCTTTTTTGCTTCTGTAACATCGCTTTCTTTTTAAACTGTAAAGAAAAGAGATGATTAGGGTTTTTAATTTCATTACCGCTTGTCTTGAAGTTTTTTAGATTTCTCCCAAAAAGTCGTACTGAACGATCACTGAAATCTGAGTCGACTGACTGAGCTCAGCCCTGATGTCCACACCTGAGACTGAGACTTTTAGGAAACGCTGTTGGACCTGTTTTAGTTTAAACCCGGGTTGTGTTTTTAGTCTGACGCAGATCGCCCACGTTCTTCGCCTTTCTGATTGGTTCTCATCAGTCACCTACTTATCCTTCTTCTGATTGGTCGCCTGATCACATGACAACCCAAGCAAAGAAATCTCTGCTCGCCTCCTTTTCACCACTGTTCCTGTCTGTAGGATTTTCTGCAGACGTTTCTACTTCCTGCTACACCACACGCATAGCTCATGTGGGTGAACGGTCATGTGATCTGTGTTTGTGAGACAAATAAAATACTAGATTTAATAGGAACAATGATCAGCAAACACAACGTTTGCCTCGGTGTGTTGTTGTTGTGTGTTTGTGGTCTAGGCCTGGCCTCACACACACACACACACACACAGCCACACACACACACACACACAGAGCTAATATTGTGCTGTGAATTCACAGGAGACACGACAGTCGACATTGCACACACGGCCCCAGTGTAATTATATTTCAGTGCTGTTTGTCTCACATCGAGCTGCTAATAGAACAGACACATAGTCAAAGATAAAAAGGAAAATGTTCACACACACACACACACACACACACACACACATTGTTCAGATTGCCCACATGTTCCTGCAGCAGTTTTCTATTTGGCTTTATTTAGTCTTGGCGTCCGATATGAAACACCGCGCAAGGATTGGACGCTTGGCTTTAAAGCTGATGACATCAATAACTCAACCTCTCACCTGTGTTACTGTCCTATCTAGTTTTATTCATTCATTCATCACCATTCATTCGGTGAGTGCACAAAACTACAAAGGTTCAGGGTGAAACGATGTGAAGTCTTACAGTGAGCTCTCCTGAAATCTGAATCAAACTGTGTCCAGAGATGCTGAGCCGATTAAACCTCTCATTCAGCCCGCTGTCTCTTTATTGACAGAGATTGTATCTGTATTGGACGCACTGAAGCTCTTCAATGCAACCCAGACACACTGAGTTTACTGCACACAAATATGTCCAGAGAAAGGTGAACAAAGATGATGGCAGGAGTCATGTTCTCAAGAGGAGTGAGTTTGAAATTGGAATCGTTCTGGTGGAACAGGGCAAGATATCCAGAATGACTGGTAAGCAGCGCAGGAGTTTGTTTGGTGGGAGTAAAAGTGACCAGCTAATAGAGGAAAACAAGGGCAGGTCAAAAACTTAAGTCGACAAGACAAAAACAACCCGACCTGTGAGGTATATATACTGAAGACTGGAGAGAGGACTGATTTTCATCAGTGGTGATGAGTAGATGAGAGGTTTGGCAGTAGCGTGGATGTAGGACAGATTTATCATGGTATTATTCACATTTATACAAGGAAATTTTTTTCAGCACTTGCACCAGTACTCCCCACAACCACAGGAGTCAATGGTCGCCTCTCTACCTCTTTCCCGATGCTTTCACCAGAAGAGGTTGTGATTGCAAAAACATCTTCATCAGGAAGTCTTAGTCACAGCTGTGAAGGATCTAAATCTTCAACGAATCAAAATAGTGTTGTCTTCAGACGCCAGACAGATGAAACCTGGACAACAATAACTGTATAAATTATTCCTGATGGAATCCGTATATCAGAGGTTAACACAATCTCTGCAAAGTCCAGATCACGTCCAGCAAACAAAATGTCTCCTTTTTTCTGGGTAGTTTGAAACTATTGATGACGTTTCAGGAACACTGACGAGGTGAAAGGTTCCCTGTGTGAGCTTGGTCGATGTTTCATGAGGATGGAAAGACACGTGATTAACACTGGATGTAAACATAACGCCTGTTAGCTTTTTACAGCAGGTAAATTCTTCACCATCAGGAACACTGAGGCTAAAACAGCAACACTCTCTGTTGGTAGAAACAGAGTAGCAACTTCTATTTCTTCCTACCAACAATGCCTCGTGTTTGTTTTCCAGCCAACATCATAAAGAATCAATAATCACAAAACTGAAATGAAATTTGACTTTTCCTTCAGCTTCTAAAATCAAAACCAAGAAGAACCAGAAGTTTTACCAACTTGTAAAACAAATGACGAGCTGAAGAGCAGAGAGCTGATTCTACAGACGGCCTCTGAGCCGAGGACTGAAGCTCGAGTTCACAGAGTTTTGCAGAAAACAGTTTGATGAAGGGAAAGTTTATTCCAGTTCTTCATCAGAGAATTGTGTCAACAGAACGTCTTTGAGAGTGAGATGTTTGGTTTGTTCTCATGGAAGAGACCATTAAAACCAACAGGAGGGAATTAATCACCTTCAACTAACGCACACGCCTGTTGGGCCAAATTACTGATATTTAAACTATATCCCACATTTAATAAAGCTAGAAACTCTTCTACAATCTTCTGTTTCTCTGAAGTTCAGTAGCTTATTAAACTTTTACTCTTTTATTTTCCAACATCCATTTAGTTTCAGGTCAAGGCGAATCACTCTGCATCTGCACCATCGCTTCTGTTTGTTACCAAAGATCCTGCAAAACACCTCCAATCTAAAAAACTGGGTTTATATGTATAATATACATTTTAATCTCGAAAAGATGAAACTACAGAATATTACGAAGTGAAACATAAACCAAACTGAGCAGGACAGAGGCTCTGTTGCAGGTCCTTAGAGGAAACAGACAACCCAGGAGATTTTAGCTTCACAGTGAATGCATCTGATCTGAAGATGTGGCTCATGTTGCTTTGTTTCGCAGGTGCTCACTGGTGAATGTTCGCACCAGCAACCTAGGGAAGGATATGTTGTGACTGATAATCAATCAGAAGTGAATGTGTGTCTGCATCATTATTTAGTCTCACTTTTATAGGCCTAAAACACCAAGTGTAATCTATAGGCAATACCAGGTGTAAATTCATAGCTGAACCAACCATCCTCAGCCTTCTTCCCGCCCGTTTTCCTACATGAGTTAGATGTTTCCCCAGTAAACTCGCTGCAATGGACGATGGATAGATGAGCACTGATCCCGGCCCTCAGTTTCGCGATAATTGGCTGAAGTCCACCCGAAGCTCTACAGGTCTTTAATTAGTGCAGGAGTTCTCCCATGGAACCACACTCAGTCCTCCTCTCTTTTCTCCCTCCTCCTCCTCTCTTTGTTGTTCACATGTCACAGGGTCATGTATTACCTTTTCCGGCTCTCCTCTACTCTTTTTAACCCTGGTCTTAGATCTGTGTCTTTATCATTTATGATCGCCCTTTTATTTCTACCTTTTCTGCACCTCTAGGTTTAGTCTTTTCTATTCAGTTTCTTTTTCTCCTCCATCCCTCCCAAACAAAACCCTAATTGTATATAAGTATGTGTGTTTACTTTTATTGATTTATTCTTCTGCATGCCACATCAGCAGTTATGTGGTCAGCTGTACCCACTGCTGTGGGTGAAGAAGGAGCCAGAGCCAAAGACAAAACTTGATCTACGGTTCAACCCTCAGTAAGGACGAACTTTAGGTAGTATCTGAAAGAATCCAGGACCACAGGTACAAGCAGAAGAAATGAGGGTTGGGTTCAGCCCTAGAGATACAGAGGAAATGGAGAAGAGCCACTGTCTTCACATCGGTCAGAGCCAGTTGAGGTGGTTTGGATGTCTGATCAGGCGCCTCATTTGGAGGATTTGCGGCAGGTCCAACCCAGAAGAGACCAGGCAGACCCAGAACTCACTGGAGGATTATGGCGTCTCATCTGACCTGAGAATGTTAGGGGATCCGCATAGAGAGCTGGAAAAACGTTAAGCGAGAGGGACGCCTGAACAACTCTGCCGCCATCGATAATCAGAAGACAATGACAGAATTCCTTTACACAGTTTTTTGAACCTGAGAAAAAAACACTGTTGGGATCAAAACACTGAAGGTCCTGATTCAGAAATAAATATGTTGATCAGCTTCGTTACTGGAAGTTTAACAATCAGATGGTTTCACCCAGATCAGGTCCCTGTTCTGGTTTTACTGAACATGCAACAGTCTGAGTACAGACTCTTGCCTTGTTCCCCACATCATCAGAGTTCGCGTTTCTCACTGTGATTAAACTCAGATTTAATGGGTTGACTTGTCAATGCATATTATTTTTAACACAGAGAGTCTTACTATCTCCACCATCCATCACTTATGACATAAACATGGCAGCAACTTAAATGTTTTATTTAACAAAACTAAAATTAAATTGGTATCTGATCTAAATTCTACGCTTATTTTCCTCTGTTTCATCAAACTGTCGCCCTCTGTCTTTCTCTTTGTCCTGTTCAGTTTTTAACCAACACATTCTGTTGTTTAGGTTCAACAGAGAACATCCTTCTTGTTTCTATTTGTCGACATTCTTCTACATCGTGATCTTTCCTTTTTCATCATCTTGGTGTTTTATTGATAATTCTCTCCTCTGTGTCTTAGATTTCTTCCTCCTCCCCCATCCCTCTCCTCCACAGTGTGACTCCTCCCTCCTCTGCAGTCGGGTGAGATTTCATGTCTGGAAGTCAAGGTCAGAGGCCACGAAGGCCAGAGCCGGGCGTGAGGGTGAGGAACTACTGAGGGTTTTGAACCCAGAGAGAAGAGGAGGAGGAGGAGGAGGAAGAGCAGCTAAAGAGGAAAGAGAGAAGAGGGGCTTCTCCTGAGGCGGCCTCCTCCTCCTCCCTCCTCCCTCCCCAGCTGAATCCAGTAAAGTCTGATCAACCCTGTGTCCCTGTAGATGACTGCAGCCTGCTCGCTCACTGCTCTAAACCTCACTTAATATTTAAGGAAAACTAAGCAAAAGTTTTAGATTCAAGATTCAGGATCCAAGATGTTTGGAGTGTACCCTGTGATCTCTGACCAAGATACAGTAAGAAATTTTAGTCTTTGGATTGGCTGACCTGATTCAGAACTAACACTCTGTGATAACGATCTCCTCTCCTCGCTCACCTGCTCCCTCTGCAGCAGGACGAGACCATGTCCGAATACCACAAGAGACAGATACAAGTTTCTCTTTTGTCAGAGGAGAACGGAGTGAATCAGATTTCTGTAAGAAGTCAAACTGAGACTCAAAGGTTGGCTGACCTTCTGTATTTTCAACCTGATTTTAACCCTTTTTTTCCAGCTGATTGTTGTTGTTTGTTCACCCTGCAGAAACATTTTACTTTCTAGTAACTCCTTTAAATTAAGTCTCAGATCACAGACGTTGCTGTTTCCTTTGTCGTCTGGCTTAAAAGTGTTTTCTTTTTCCTCTGATTTTAATGAGAATGTAAAAGAAGTTCGTAACTCACACTCACTGATCCTCTACTTTCTGTTTCCAGTGGATCAATAAAAGTAAATTTTCGAACATCCTCCATCCTAAACACTTCCTCCACCATGAACCGGTTATTAGAGTTCTGCCATTTCTCCTTCTCAAACCAAACCTAGCTCATGTTTATAGCTTTGTGACGACGAAAAGTCTATATTTGATTGTCACGCAAACACACGCCCCGAGATGTTGATTAAGTGTGAGAGGTCTCTGAGAGCTGATTGATCCTCATCGTCCTTGATCCAGATTCCAATGTTGATCAGAGCAGCAGATTGTATTTCAGGTCCGCTCTCGCACACTGGGAGCTCGGTTCTGCAGCAGCTAATCACAGGGCCTTTATGAGACGTGGAGGTCTGAATGGTGTTGATGAGTTCCCCAGGAAATGATTGAAAGAGTCTGTCCTCGTCGAACCCTGCTGTTTCCTAGACCGACACCAGAGGAGGTCCGCTCTTCTCTGGAGAGAAGTCACACAGGAGGGAAACTTGCCTGAGTTACAGCATGTTATTAGTGTTAATGTGCCTTATGCGCTGTAAGCAAAATGATGAGGTGCTTTCTGCTCAGCAAGATTTTCTTATCATCAGCTCTTGGTCGCCTGTCTTTGCTCTTGGTCTGTCTGAACAGATTATCAGACACCATTGCTGGATGATGTTTTCAAGGAGGAAATGTTGCTAAATTTATCGATCTTAATGAAATGTTGTATACGTGTTCTGTTCAGACTTGAGCTCTTGGTTCAGGTTAAACCTTGCAATCTTACCGATGTAGAAAACATGAGAGATACACACGACGACAGAGCAATAAACAAGCCAGTTATGTTCTTTATAGTGTGTGATGCAGAGAGAAGACCAACACAGCCACACCACACACTAACAGATTCACCACTCAACAACCAGAGATTCGACCTCAGCCCACATCTGACCACGCCAGAGGAAACAACATGCAGATAATCAGGAAAAAGCCAACTAAAGACAGAAGGACAACAATGGGACATCAGTCGTCCACCATGTTTGCAGACCTGTTGATATTTATAAGAGAAAATCTGATGATTATGGTTGTGATAACATTATAGTGACAGTTTGTTCCTTTTAGTTTTATTGTGAAATTCAGGTTGTTGTTTTTTCCATATTTCTCTGCAGAGACTGACAGATGCTTAACTGTCACGGGTTCATAAAATCATCTCCACAGCTCAGTGGGCTGGCCAGGAAACAGCCGTGATTTAGTCAGATCGAGGGCTGAGACGTAGGGGTTGATATATTTTCAGGTGTTTACTCAGCACCGATGAAGCCGTGAGGAAGAAAACACTCGCCCCATGTGGAACCAGATGAATACATACACTAAAACTCAGCTGACAATTGTGTTTGTCCAGACTGACAGTTTGGCAAACAGCCCGTAGTCAACTCTAACCTGCAAATTTAATCAGAGGATGGAGAGAAGGAGGAGGAGGAGGAGAAGGAAGACAGATACTGTATGAGTGTTTGGACTGATTTCAATTTCCCTGTACAAAATATGGTGAAGACGTATGCGCATGGAGAGACTAAAGCTCGACTGTTGAAAGGTTCAGTTTTCTCCAGTTACAATTCACCAAACAGTAGGTGGTGGTTTTTCTTGGAGCTGATAAATGTTGGATGACAGGACAGTGGAGGAGAATCATTGAATGGTTTTCTGTGCTCGTCCGACTGATGAGAGAGACACAAAGAGACTGAGAATCAGTTATAGTGGAAGCATCGCCATGATGTTCAGTTATGCTGCATTCCATTTACATCGGAAGTCTTAATTATTCTTTGGTCATCAGAGGTTGCTTTTTTTTTTATGATGGTTTCTATGTTTAATTTTTTCAGATCCATGTTTTGTTGAAGGAGATTCAGCCAGATAAAGCAGAAACATTGTCATTTGTTACCAAACACAAACCTAATCGACTGAAGCTTCTTCTGAAATTTGACTTCAATGGATCATTCCTGTTGAAACTTGACCAGGAACCCGAAATTCCAACTCTAAATACAACTGAATGCACCACTATTACTCCAGGGGGTGACGTCAGGCCATGGTGTCGACAAGACACAGAAGTATAAATCAAGCAAGAGCTGAAACTAAACAGGCTCCAAGATTGCTCCATCAACTACAGTCATTTCTACAATGACTTTAAACTGTTTGATCGCTTTAAAAAACTAAACCATCTCAGTTTAGTTTCATATCACCTCTTTCAGCTCTCTCGGAGCTGTAGCATGAACAGGTCATTAATTAACTGCAGCCGACTGTAGATCGCACCAGCAATAAATGCAAAACAGAGGACCCACCACCTGATTATTCTTCTTCTTTTCTGTTTCGACAAATGTTGAACCAACCTGGTCTTAAAACCTGGTAGTCCATCCTTGTATATTTGCATGTTTTACAGCAGACAGCCTCATAAATCTGGTAAACGAGCGTGACCTGATGACCCCATACATCACAGAAAGGTCAGCAGCACGACGGAGTGGGAGTTTGTCTGTCTCCTCACGAGGAACTGAAAATCTACAGCGACGACATCAGCATGAAGCGTGAGTACGAAAGAAACACCCGCAGACAGAAGGAGAGACGATGGGGTATGAGAGGAATAAAGAGACCTTTACAGAGAGGAGGAGGAGGACATGAAGCCCCTGGCCACAGAGACCGAAGGTTGTTCAAGGTCCAGTGGACTTTGCAAACTTTATAGGATTTGAGCATTCCAATTTTCTCCAGACAGTTCAGTCATTCAGCACCGTGACGCCTAACTGAACCTTCTGACTGAAGTTTCCTCTCATAAAGACATCTGTAGCCTCAGGCTCCATCCTTCACCACCACCTAATGTGACATCTGATTGTTTCCTATGATGATCCACTTTGTGCTGAGTCTAAGCGCCAAATACTCCTGATTGAAATATGATGCAAACTATTTAATCCAGGTAGTCAGATTGATCTACACCTGTTCTATTCATTCTAGTCTGGGTTTGTATAGAACAGGTCTAATTCATACTTTTTAGATTATTATATTTACAGAGAGAAACCAAACAATTCATGAGCAGCACTAGGCAAGCAGGAGAGGAAAACTTTTAAGGTGCAGAAACCTGAGCAGAAGGTGGGTGTTGGAGCAGGGGACTGGGGGCAGTAGGAGGTTTGTCAACAGACACCACAGTTCGAGGCTAAAAATAGGCTAGCTAAATAGTCGGTTTGTAGCAGCAATAAACAGACTTCACCGCCTTGTTTAGAGATTCCTGCCGGTATCTATGTTTTGATTTGGAAACGTGAATGCAGAAGAAAACCAGTTCCTGACCAGGTACCACCCTGACCCCTCCTAATAACACACAGGAAATATAAATACAAAATATAAAAACACTCCTTCTGATGAGCTGTTTCACTGCTGAACCTCCACATTAAATTCAGATTATTTGAACCAGGGTTTGGTTTGGAACAACATCCTGCAGCTGGAGACGATGAGGAGTTTCACGACTCTAACATCAGATGATCAACTCAGCTGCTTTCGCTTTCACAACACCAACTTCACGGCTAATGACACTAAATTAACTCGGAGATGTTTTGTCACTAAGTAGTGAATATATTACTAGTAAAGACTCTCAACACAACATGAGAGCTGAAACAGAAATATGAAGCTCAGGGACGTGTCTGAGGGCACTGAAGATACTTCACACATACAGTGAATATATATATTATATTCAGACCATCAGGAAAGTATGAGGTCTATGGGAACTATCTGACTTTAGTCTGATTGCTCTTTAAGATCACACCTAGAGGAAGTTATTAAACACACATTTATTAAAATAAAGCATATAACAGGACATTTTGTCCAGTCGACAGGAAATGGATTTTATTCAGTGTGTGTCTGAAAGAACAGCTTCACCGCCTCAGCACTGATTTCCAACTGTCTGAAACTCAACAGGATAGTTGGAATTCTTCCAAAGATGGAGGCATCATCATCCTGTTCCTCATTTTCCAGGTTCATCCTTTAATTTGTCACCCAGCAGATATAAATAGAGAGACCCATCTGTGAAACTGGTACCAACAAATGTCTGGCATCTGAAGGATAAGTATCGCCCACCTGGTTGATAGAAAAGACTACATCATCGTAGTTTCAGAGTAAACACAACTCAACAATAAGCAGACAGGCAAAGACAGTACGTTGCAAACGGTTAAAGACTGTTTTAGTCGCATCATTCTGTTGATTATTCGATTAGTCGATCACTCAACGATTATTTCGTCACACCTCATTGGCATCATTC
This sequence comes from Lates japonicus, assembly GCA_033238685.1. Lineage (NCBI taxonomy): Eukaryota > Metazoa > Chordata > Actinopteri > Centropomidae > Lates > Lates japonicus. The sequence continues at coordinate 400,570 of BRZM01000851.1, forward strand.
ATTTGTTCTTCTTCGCTAGTAACGCCGTTTTTGACAGACGGCGGAAGCGAAAACATTTAGATGATTCCTCTATAAAGTCTGTAAATAAACACGTCAGATAAATTTTAACATGGTCACCTCTGTGCATCCTTTCTTTAAAAAATCAACTCATCAACCTCATCATTTCAGCTGCTGAGTCCTGATGGTTTCAGGGTGAATTAGTGAAACTTCCGAGGTTAATCTGTGAAGAAGTCAAACCTGAAATAAAACAAAGAAAATTCGAATTGTTCTCGCCGAAGAGTCAACACTGGGCCAGTGTCGGAGAGAGAGATCAGTAGAGATGGTTAATAATCAAACAGAGGAACAATATCACCAACATTATTATTACCGGTAGAGAGAGCTTAGAGTTTCAAACACAGAAATATTACATAAATCATTTATGAGCTGTTAGAGAGCGAGGCAGAGGTCCCAGAGTGAGAGTGTGTTTGCATAAGCTCCAGCTGTCTTTCAAGCTATATTGTTTCTTCAGCGCCCTCCCTCCTCTCTCTCTCTCCTCCAGTCTTTTCCAAACAGCACACAAATCAGGATTCAGTTTGCATGTAGAGTAAGGAGGGATGGGATTTCTGGGAGCTGCTGCCAACGAGAGAGGGAGGAGGAGGGAGGGATGGAAATGGAGGGAAGTGTTACCATGCAGACAGACAGGAGCTACTAAACCCTGTGGAAACCAGTGTTGTGTGGATTATTCAGACCAATAGGACATCAGTCAAAGATGCTGCCATCGAATCTACAGCCACAACTGAATTCGATTCAGTCTGCGAAGTCGAGGAGGCAGGAATCTAAAAACTGACTGAAAAGACTGAGGGCTGTGCTCAGAATTCAGCTTATCCACCAAATATTTCTCACCATAACCGCCGAAAAATAAACAGACAAGATGAAGTTTAACTTCCTGGAAACCCGCAGATATCACCTGCAGGATAAGTTACTGTTGGTTAATTCCTCGGACGATTGCTCTTTTGTGTTTATACAACAGCAGTGGATACTGTTTAATTTTTACCTAACCACGACTGGAGTTACGCTCTACAAAAAGTCTTCAGCTGTAAATTAGTTTAGTTTCTACCACCATTTCATCGTGATCTGTATCCAGAAAAGAATCCATCCGATCATCGGAACTGGAAAAAAATGATGCTTCCAGTTGAGAGTCGGAAAAAAATGATTTCTAGGAAGGTCTTTGTTGTTTCAGAATGAAACAAATCTGCTCCACCTGAAGAACACCTCAGCTGTTAACGCCTGCCGAAACTTCTGGGAACTGGAAATCCGACTTACGAGCACACTAAACGCACCATCACCTTGGGTTTACACCTGTGTAATCAGATCAGATTAACTCAAGGATCAGATCTGAGAGTTAATCTGAGGTGGAGACAGATCAGCTGCAGGAGTCTGACAACCTAAATATCAACAGTCACTGTTAGGACACTGTTGACCTTCTGTCTACATCTTCATCAGGTTAGGAGAACCAATATTATTGGTGAGAGGTCAGGAGGTCAGAGGTCACGCTAGCTAGATCTGAACAAAGTCTGATCCAGACTACTTTCCTAGTTGGTCACGGCCCAGGTCCAGGAAAAAGAAATATAAACGATGGCAACAACAAATTATTATGATTTGTCTCTCTCTTCGCAACACACACACACACACACTAATCCATTCATCCATCCTCTCTCGTCTCCTCATTCTTCTCTTCCCTCAGGAGGCTGGAGGACACAGCCAATGAGAGACATTTATTCTCCGCGTGTGTGTGTGTGTGTTGGTGCATGAGTGTTTGATTGGCTGCTTTTAATAACTTTGCTTTCATACAGGAGCACAGAGATCACACACATGTATCCATCACACACTGCAGGGAGTGTGTGTGTGTGATGTATGAATACACACCATTTGTCTACACACACACACACACACACACACACACTTCCTGTTTATACCTGATGCTCATATTTGGGAAATTATGAGGAAAGTTTCCAGGAAATACTCAGGACCCGTTTGATGGTTAGTTACAGTTACTGTCCTTACAGTATCCAGATCGCCATGACATCTGAGTGTTTCTACTGATGTTTAGACTTCACAGTGTGTGTGTGTGTGTGTGTGTGTGTGTGTGTGTGTGTGTGTGTGTTTGATGTCGACACTACCTGCTGCTTTAGGATAAAAAAACATTAAAACCCGTCTCAGATCAGAAACAGCTGAGAGGCATCGACTCTCAGATAAAACATTTTTACTGAGGCTTTTATTTTTTTAAACTGAAGCTCTCAGAGACTCGGGATCGACTGAAAATGACTCTAAAAACGACTTGTTCAAGTCACAGCTGTGACCTGAAACCAGTTATTACACATGGTTTGCGCATCTCTTCTTCTTACCCCAGCCAAGGCTGCTGGGAACCCTTTACAGATGGTCCTGAATGCAGCGGGGCGCCTGGCCCTGATCAGCCCCCAAAGGTCACATGACCCTCCACTAGCAACTGCAGTCAGCTTGGAATCCAGGTCTCTGCTGCTGCCTACAGGAGCCTTCTGGGTCTGGAACTCAGTCCTTCAGGCTCAGGTGGAAACTGTGTCAGACATGTTCTTTCACCAACCTCCAACCAGAAACCACATCAGCTCGTTAGCTCTCCTCTTCCTCTTCCTCTGAAACAAGGAAATAAACACAATAAAAACACCGTTTATTTCCACGCACCTGTTTTACCTGAGCTACAAGGAATATCTGCCACTAGAAGCTTTGGAACAGAGTTTGTCTCACACTAAACTGTTCAGATCTGTGAGGAGAAACAACCGACAGAACGTAGCTTCAGTTCTCAGATAATCGAAAATTTGAAAGGCAGCAGAGTGTTTGTGTGATTAAGCAAAGCACAATCAGGAAGAGAAGAAGAAGAAAAATCCTGCAGCTGGAAAATTCATGTTTTTATTAATCATCCAGGACGAAGAAGGAAAAAGGTTTTTGTGTTGTTTCCAAAATTCATGATCAGATTTTTTTTCTTCTTCTTCTTGAAAAGCTTTTAGAGGGTAAAAGTCAGAGTGCTGCAGCAGCAACCGCTCGGTGGTTTCAATTATGTTCCTTTTTTAAAACACACACACACACACACATACACACACACTCACAGCTGTAGTTTCAGTGGTCTAACATCCCTGCAGCAGAGTGACTCAGTGCTGGAGAGCTGCTCTTAAACGGCAGCCAACCTGCAACACACACACACACACACACACGTATACACACATATACACACCACCCACCATGAGGGCAGATTAAATTGATCGCCCTCAGGGAACAAAACATGAGTCACCGTTATTCATGAGAGCTCTTGAGATCAGTGTGTGTGTGTGTGTGTGTGTGTGAACAACAGTTGCTATAGAAATATAAACACATCTGAACTGAACCTGAACTAATATTTTGTCATAAAGACGATCAGACGTGTCGTCAGGCTGCGATCACACCACCAGCATGACGTTCGGCCTCGTGAGGCGTCTCACTGTTACTAGGCAACGTGTAAATATTCACACCATATCTGCACGTGTTCAGGTAATCGTAAACACAGTGACAACAGAAAAACGAATCTTACAGATCCACCAATGGGCAACATCGGTCCTTTTTCAATGATCTGAAACTTCAACAGTGATTAACTTCAGATTTTCTGCAGAATCACTTTAACTCCTTCTACCTGGAGACTCTGACTGATCTATCAGATCAATCTTCATCGAGATCAGTCATTACCTGGAGAACCACTTGTTTACAGTCAGTTTGTGTTAACTGCCCTCTAGTGGATCATCAGTGCAGTGCGGGAACTACAAGTCTCTGTTCACGACCAATGAAAATCCTGTTTCCTGGTCCAACTTCTCTGAGTCTCTCCTGTTTTCCAGATGCTGCAGTGCTGAGTCCAAAAACTACTCAGTGTCATTCTACTGCTGTGAAGCCAGCAGGTTTAGCCAGCTAACCTAGCTAATGTTAGCATTCGTTGGTAAAAGCAGGTCCCCCTGATTTAATCTCTGGGTTTTACAGGGTGTTTCTTGCTATGAGCCACATCTTCATGTTTCAGTTCTCAGTCCTTTTCTGTGCTGTCCAGAAATAGTGAAAAGAGCTGACTAAGGTTAGCGTTATTCACCTTAGCTGGGCAGCAGAGGGGTATCAGGGGTAACTGCTTTTACCAGCGGGTGCTAATTTTAGCTAGCTAACCTAGCTAGAAAGCAGTAGAATGACACAGAATATTTGAGGTTAGTTTTTTTCATCAGTTGTGACGTCACGACTCAACAAGTGGATTGTCCAAATTCAAAATGGCTGCCTCAGCGCTGCAGCTCAGATGTCTTACTGAGCTGCACATTTAGCTTATTTTAGTTTATTTCACAGCCACTAAAACTTCATCATCAGCTCAGCAGATTTAAGCGCTCGGTCATCTCAGCGTGTCGTCCGGCTCCTGCTGCTGTTTCCTCTTCATCTGACTGAGACAAACAGCTCTGACAGCAGCTCACCCACTCACTCCTGCTGGACTCTCAAACCCCACCAGATAAAGATTATTTAGTGTCTGAAATCGCTGCAGATGACTGGCACCAGCTCCTGCTTCCTTTGCCAAACCCCACAGCAGTCACCTCGAACAGAGGAAGAGTCCGTTTCCTGACAAAACTCACGCTGAGAGACACAGATCTGCAGAACAGGAAGCTCTGCTGTTTCTTAATCTGTTCTCACACTGTAATCCATCCTACATTTCCCACTGGTAGAGGTTCTCTTCAAGTAAAAGTATCAGTACCACAATCTGAAAATACTCCATTTAAAGTTTACTTAAACTGTAAGAATCCCAGTTTGAACCTGGATCCCTGATCTCAGAGCCGTGATGAAGTTAGAGTAAAACACCTGGTTGTCTTAGTCAGTAGCAAGTTTTGTTATTTACTGATCCTGTGGAAATAAAAACAACTGACTGTCAGTTTGAACCCTGGAGTTCTCTCCATCGTCAGACTGGTCATAGGGACTTCAGGGACGAATCCTGATGGGCTTTTTAAAAAAATCCTGAAGGTCCCAGATGAAAAGTCCAGGGTTGAATTTCAGTCATCATTCAGTCTTTTATTTTATTTATTCCAGATAGGAAACCTGGCTTGCAGTCAGGTGACGACAGTAAAACACAACACAGTACAGAGAGAACAACACAAAAGTGTACAAAGTAAGTACATAAATATGAACTGAAATATCTCCAGTACAGGGTGCATAAACAACAAAACAATCTCTAAAATACTAGTTGCTAAAAATATATTTTTTAAAGTGCTAAAAATTTAAATATAGAGAACATTTCATGCGCAAATTTAACAAGTTTATTGCACAAAGAACAAAGGAGTTTTTACTCCTTTTGCACTTGAACCGTCGGCCTGAAGGAAGAGTTTCAAACTCATAGTGAAGGGGATGATCTGAGCAGTCTAGAATAGACCTGGCTTTACGGAGGAGCTGCTGAATAAAGATGGCCGTCAGGGAGGTCTGTGGGGCACCTATCACATCACCAGCCACCTTCAGAACAAGGCTGAAGTGATTTTTATCCTTGATGTTCAAGTTAACAGAAAATGTCAGAACAGACTGGATAAAAGACTCGTAGAATGAAGACATCATCTCACTGTACCTCTTGATGAAGTTAAATGTTTTTAATATAGACAAACATTGCTGTCCCTTCTTACAGATTCAAATTCAGTATTCTGAATGTTGATGTTCTGTTGATGAGGGCCTGAGATGGTGGGTGGGATGACTTCTTTCTAAAATCAATCAACATATCTGTAGTCTTTGGACTAAGGCGTCATCGCACCACTTCACAAACTCATCCACCATCTGTGATTCACTCTTGTTTTACTACAGTTTCTATCGCTCTCCCTCTTCATCTTCTTTGTCTCTTCCAACAACGAGGCTCTTTTTCTTTTGGTGGGTAAAGTTTCCACAGTTTACTCTGTTGTTGTTCCATTGATTGCCATTTCCTCTACCTGGGGGAAGCTATCAATCACCACTGAGGGAAAACCAAAGCTCAGTCCTCACCAAAATTCCCATCTGGTAGCAGAAAGAGAGACTGATAGGTAACCAATCTAAACCATGGTGGTGTCATTATTCTTCAGCCATCACACTGTGTGATTTCAAGAGGAGAGGTTGTTGTTTTTTAATACAAGCCAGTTGGGTGGAGCTGACTTTTACAATGATCATCTTGAAAGAAGACCTCAGATTCAGGTAACTGGGACTTTGACTCTTCTTTGGTGACTTGAGAATCAACTGGGACTTGGGGTTTAGTGGCTCGACTACAACACTGGTAGAAAGTAGCAAGAAATGTAAAACAAATAGAAATACTCAAGTAAAATAGATACAGTACTCAGCCCATAATGCAGTTTCGTACAGTTTCTCACAGTTTAACTTGGATTTTATTCGACTCCACATTCAGCAGCTCAGACTGAGAAACACGAAGTGTCTTCTCCTGATAATTATTTAGTTTTTTTCCCTCAGGGTGGAAACATCCAGTCCGTCTCTGTGGTTTATAATCTCTGTCCTCTGAGCTGTGGACTGCAGCAGCAGATACAGAATCAGAAACAATAACTGAGAGGAAAAACACAGCGAGGTGTTAGAGTCAACAAACTGCTAAAAATATCCAGTTTGTCTCTGCTGACAGGAAGGAAGCAGAGGTCTGTCTGTTTATCCTCCATCTTTGTGTCAGGTCGACTCATTTACCATCTGTTCACTGTGGTTTAAAGATCACAGCTCTCAACAGGAGACAGGAAGGGTTTCTCTGCCCAGTCTCCATTCTTACATCAGTGCAACTTTCCCTGCTTATGCATACATCTATTTAAATCCATCTATTTATTCCAAACTTGGTGGAATTTGTCTTTTGGTATCCTCAAAGAGTTGGTCAATTTTTCCATTTTCAGTACTTCCAAGATTATTCCATCCCAACCTTTGTATGTTGGAGGTTTTGGATTCAGCCATTTTCCAGTAACTGATGTTTTGCTCAAAAGGGCCTGGAGCTGCTTCACTACGTGTATATTCTTAGTTACCGACTGTTAGTTAGGACCGACTGACTGTTACTGCTGAAAAAGCTTTTCTTAAGTTGTGAAAAGTTTCTTCACACAGAGGCCTCAGACAGCAGGGTGTTACTGACGCTCAGGAACATAAAGCTAAGGCAAAGAAATGTCCAGACACTGATGTGAAGATAAAAGCAGCAGAGGGGAGTCTGGTCCATCTGTTCTGCCCTGACAAACACTAAACTGCCTGTTTACTTGTTGTTTTATGTCGTTGATGAAGAGAAGACTCGGACTGAGCTCTTTATTTTTCTGCCTCGGCTGCAGTTTTAAATTTGCAGCTGGAGATTTTCCTCTAAAACAGACGTCAGCTCGTCTCCACCTGACGAGCTTCGATGTGGACTGAGCTGTTAGCTGTCTGTTAACTGTTCAATCTCTGTCCCAGCAGACAGAAATGCAGCAGAAAGACTGTGAAGTAATCTGCGGGAGTCGACAGGGAGGTTTTAGAGAGTCAAATCTGTGAGAGAAGAAACTGTAATGCTCCGGCTGCTCACTTCCCTCAGGCTAAAACACTCTCAGTCTTTGCTCCAGGCTTTCACCACATTCTCCAGGGTCATTTACTTTTCTATTTAATACATTGCTTCTGGAAGAAAAACTACATTTAAATGAATTTAAATACCAAGTACGGCAGATATAGGATTTTATCAGATGGTGCTGAAGCTGACTGAACTTTGATGTGTCGCTGCTGAGTCTCAGAGAGAATCTAAAGCATCTTAAAGACCTTACCACAGTTTATAGCTTAATTTTGAGACCAACATTTGTGCGATACAGACCAGTGGTTCTTAACCTGGGGGTCATGACCTCTGGGGAGGTTGGACGGGTGCTAAGTTAAAGGCTTTTCCCAGGATGGAAAGGTCGCAAAATATTTTCAGAATCACTGATATAAACAGAGCGTAGTTTTGGTTAATGAGGACCTTGTTCCACACAGCAGGGGGCGTTGCAGCTATAACTTATAACTGAAATGTCTGGGTGTCCACCTGAGTTTGTGTTAGCTGGTATATGACGTTTTTTTTGACCGGTGTTGTGTTGTTGTCTGGCAGCTGAAAACATCACTGGGCAAAATGTCCAGTGGAAAATATTCCAAATGAACAGTCTGTTATGTGACGTACAAAATATGTTGTCAACTGAAACTTATTTTGTGCCTTATTTTCCCATGTAAGTGATTGAGAGGAAAAAAAATCTTTGGAACCTGAGCGTTATTGATTAAGAACAGTGAACCCTGCAGTCGCTACCAGACTCCATTGACAAAAACAGGAATTGTTGGAGCTGCTGGAATAGCACTGCCTCCGTCGTCAGAAAACAGAATCTGTAAACTCTACATACTTGTGGTCATGTGATGCTTTTTCCCTCTGGATCTGGATCATTTATTGACTCTCAGTAATTCTGACCTTGAAACCCTTTTTTTTTTAGCTTCAACTGTAAAACCAACAGAGAACAGGTTTGATCCCAGAGCCTCAGGATGTGGTTTAAAGAAATCAATCAGAGTTTAGATGGAAGTGTCTGTGGGTGGAGCAGCAGATCTGTAGCTGTGGGTGGAGGTTGGTGCCTCCCAGTTATCAATTAGAGCTGAGCTGTTTGTTTAAATTGACTGTGAGAGGCTCAGACGAAGCCTGATCGCCTGCAGACACTCAGAGGAGAGTCAGCTCCGGCACAAAGAGGCCTCATGTGAAGACAGGATATCACTATTCTCCTCCACTCCTCTCTCCTCTCGGCTGGGGTTTTTCTGTTGGCAGGATGTTTGTCTTTCACCTCATCTCCTCTCTTTCTCTCTCCTCCTTCAGCCATCTCTCCTCTCCATCCCGCTTCACTGACTCCTCTTAATGGAAGTGTTTTTCAAGGTTTAGAGCTGGTGAAGGGAGGAAGAACACACAACACATTCCCACACAACACATAGCCTACATCGGAAGAACACACAACACATTCCCACACAACACAATAAACAATCAGAGTTAACAGTTAACATTGGAACTCATGCATATGTAAAGAAACAGTATGAAAATAATTGATGGAGGGAGGTTTCCACCAACCTCTACATGGAGTGTCGTCTACATGATTTGCAGGTATGCACTGTATAACCACTTCCATATACCTGTTTAAAGTGTCCGAGGATACATATCAACGCAGTGACAGGATTTCCACATGAACAAGCTCAACTGGCAACCATACAAATGCAAACGTCACTGAATCAAAAAAAAGGGGAAAAAAACAATTAAAAATCATCCAATCAGAAAAGTGCGCCCCCACTCACAGTGAGCACCAGCACGCTAACGTTGGCTTGTTCTGAAGGTACCAGACGCACGTTAACGTTATTAAATGCAACTGCTGCGTAAATTTGCCGTTAGCGTTACATCTGGTAAGTCAAATTTCTGCGTAGCTAACTATGCCAGCTACTGTGCATCAACCCTAGCTAAGTTAGCACTATCCTCATTTCAGCCACGCGGTTACCTTCTCCTTTATGTATTCATCTTGGTGAATGATAGCTAGCATAAATGTCAATATGTTTGTGTCAACATAACGTCTTCCAGTGTTTCACGATAGTTTGACTTGACGTTATGTGACCTGACACTACGTATTCCTCCTAGTGAATGATAGCTAGCATAAACGTTAATATATCTGTGTTAGCATACAATGCACTGGACCAATTTTTACGATAGTTTTGCAATGTTTATATGTGATGTGACAAAATGTGACATAATGCTACGTGACATGACCTGACGCTACATATTCCTTCTGGTGAATGATAGCTAGCATAAATGTTAACATGTTTGTGTCAACAAAAATGAACAGTTTTTCATGTTAGTTGTGTGATGTGTGTAACTATGTCTTTGTAACATTATCTTTGATTTGTGGTCTTTGAGTGGCACCCACTGGACAGACTGTAGTTTTGTGTAGTTGTCATATGAGATGACAGAAGAAGAAAAATTTTCTTATGGGAGAATGAACGACTTGTTTTATGCTGCAGCTGTTGGGTGAAGCTCAGTGTGTGGATTTAACTGTAACGTAAGGTTTCATTATATTTAAAAAAACATACAGTGCTCAGCTGTGTGTGAACGTGAATGTCTGGGTTGTACGAGTGTAGATAAGGAAGAGGTGGAGGATTCATCACAGTATACCCACAACTACACCTCTTTCTTCCCCCGCTCCATCCTCTCTCTCTTACAGTTGGTATCTTCCCTCTCTCTCCCTGTGAACTTCCCCTCCGCCCTCCCTCCATCCGTCCGTCCGTCCTTCCAGTTGACGGATGGAGTCAAACCAGAATCAAAGGCGGCAACAGGATGAATAAGAGATGAAAGGAGAGGCGAGGAGAGAAGATGAAATGATGAGAGGACAGATGGACAGTACATGAAAAAAACAGGGAGAGGCAGGAAGAGTTGTGTTTTGGGGGAAAAAGAGGAAAAACAGGAGGAAAAGAGCGAAGGAAAGTTTCATCAGACAAATCAATGTTTTCTGCAGATGAAGGTCAAAGTTGCAAAACAGGAGATGAATGGTGAAAAACAAATATGAACAGAACCACAGAGAGGCTGTTAATGTTTATTATATTGTGGAAATTTCAAATCAGCCGTAAGACAAATACAATCAGGAAATCTGAAAAGACGCCACAATCAAAAACATTCAACGTCTCCTAGATTTGTTTAACAGAGTTAACCTGGAAGGTACGAAGCCCCGGAGTGGTGACATGGTGACGACTCCTTCACGTCCCTGTTGGTTTCTCCTTCTGTGTTTCAGCTGCTGATTGGATGCTTGTCAGCTGTATGAGCCACACCTGGGCCAGGTGAGCTCTGCTCTATAAAGTCAGCCTCAGTCAGCAGCCTCTCTCTGACAGACCACATCACAGCTTGTTTTACTTTCTGTTCTCTTTAGTTACATGGATTCATTTTTGTGAATAGATTTTTTTCCTCTAACACCAGCTGGTGTTTTTTCCGTTCCTTGTCGCATCCCGTGAGAAATAACGCTTAGTAATTTAAAATTAAATTTTTAAATTATTTCTTTTATTTTTCAAACATTAAACTCACCACTTGTGAAATATTTTGAACCTCCGTTCAGATATTGATCAGTTTTTCTGGAAGTCAAACTGAAATTTCATTTAATACCTGTGAAGGTAACCAGCAGGGGGTGACCTCAGCACCTGCTGCAGGTGTGTGTGTGTGTGTGTGTGTGTGTGTGTGTGTGTGTGTGTGAGAGAGAGAGAGAGAGAGAGAGAGAGAGAGAGACATCTTTATCCTTTAACCTGAGCAGCAGCAGCTCTCTCTGACAGTGTGAGGGTTTAACAGGAGTGATTTTGTTGGTGTCAGCAGACTGAGGGCAGACTGCTGACAGGCTGAGGAGGCTGATAACCAGCAGATACAGGGCGAGAGACCATACATACATACTGTGTCTGTGAGAGAGAGGGAGAGGGAGAGTGTTTGGAGGACAGAAAAGAGGGATTAAGGGCAAAGGGGAGTAAAAATGGAGGGAATATCTGTCTGTGTGGGAGGACTAATATACTGAAGGTTAAATTAAATTCAGTCTGGGATGGAGACGGAGAGCATGAGGTGACATTAACAACCAGTATTAATCAGGTTTCTGTCCAAATTCTAATTTAAATGAATTTCTGGAAAATGTGACTGAGTGTTTTTTTTCTGTTTGAAACCTAGGCCTTAGTTTCTGTGTTTTTGGATGTAAATGATCAGGACGAAAACGTCAAAGTCTGTCCACTAAAGTTCTTGTTTTTATCACTGACAGACTCAGATCGTGTCTGACAACATTATGATAAGATTCCTACATTCTTTTTATTAAAGAGGAAGATCCTTTTAGTTTAACCAGAAACATCTCTATATATCACTACCAGACTCCACTGATGAAAACAGTGATTTTTACCAGTATTCCCGCAGCTCCTGTGTTCTGTTCAGTAAAATTCCTGTTTTTGTCAGTGGAGTCTGGTTTTTGTCAGGTTCTACTCACCAGTCCACCTTTACAGCCTCGTTGTGTTTCTACTCACG
>BRZM01000852.1:0-34868 GCA_033238685.1 Lates japonicus
AGTAGGGTGGGCTGTACCTCTGTGACCCTACACACGCATACACACAGTGAGTGACACACCTCCTTTCTCGCAATGCTGGTGATGTTTTTTTATTTTTAGCACAGATCGAGTTTCCAGTCTGCGATTCAGCAGCCAGAAGTGCTCAGCAACACAACTCCCTGTTACCCAGAGCAGTTTCTTGCCTGGGCTGCACATGTAACACAGACCTCAGTCTTCTGTTTTGAAGCGGAGCCGGTCGAGTGTTGATTTCAGGAGGCAGTCACAGGGAGTGAGAGGACAGAAGATGCTTGGTAAACCTATGGAGAATTTGAAATTGCCAAGTCATTGTGATGCTCTGCTGTCGATCTGAAGGGATACAGAAGCAACTACTGGTTGAAGATTAAAACTGACAAGCAGGTAAAAGCAAAATTCTTTACAACAAAAGATTTTCAAGATATATGATGTTAAATACTGTTTATTCCTTTAAAAAAAAAATTCAATGAGAAGTCTGACTCTGGCTCGATGAGGGCTGCAAATTTCTCTGTTTAGGTTTGTAGATTCTAAAGTTTAGTATTTTTAGTCTGGTATGACGAGCAAGCAACATTATGGAAATAAGACTGAAAAATGCAAAGTATGTGCATATGTTGGGGTGTGGACAATAGAAATGTGACCAAAGTAGTGCTTCCTGTAAAATAACCTATACTAAAATTACTGGGTTCTTTTAAATCCACAAGAACTAAAATTATGTATCAATAGTTTATCAATAGACACATTTTTTGTTTTGTTTTTTAAGCACAAATTGCCTGTTCCACCCTTTCAGTTGTGCATCTTTGTTGCATGTTCATGTCTTATGTGATAGTAAATTTAATATTTTAAATGGTTGGTCAGACACAACAAGCATTTTGGAGACATTACTTTTGGCTTTCAGAAAATGTGATGAACATTTTTCACCATCAACACAAAATATCTCAAATAATCATATGAAAAAAATGTTTAATAAATGAATTAATAATGAAAAAGATAGTTACAGCCCTAAACACTCAACAGTATTTCAGTTTCTCTGTATAATCTGTGAGTAGATTTTAAATTAATATGCATTTGTTTGTCAAAATATCCACATTTATTCATCTTAACTGAAAGTGTCTTGTCAATGTTTGTCCATTGGTTTTCAGTTTCAGACAAGGTGACCTGCCATTGGCCCTGTTTACTGTATGTTTCCTGGAGGTGAAGATATCCAATATCTTACTGGCTGCATTCTACTTATAATAGTTCATGAGACTATATGAAGCAATGCTGCTGCGGGAGGCAGAAGGTGAGATGAATATGCCCATATAAGCCATGCCGCACTGCCTTTTTGTTGCTACCAAATAGGGGTTTCTGATTAATGTAGTTTTGCAAACCTCACATAGAGATTTCTAGCAATTTAGTGAGGATGAGGCTTAAGTCATAATGTCTGCACACAACCTTGTTAGACACAAGGGGTCGCAATGTTTCTCTCCGTTGGCCACATAAGAGCTCCCTTCAAAATTAACTCTGAAAATATGCTAAAACTGTGGATTTATCTGTAGTCTACTTGTTTGTGGTGTACTAGGAAAACATGTTGTGGTGGTACTGAAGCTGGCCGCTTCATTTGCAATAAAACAACGCAACTATAACAACAGGCTCCAGATCATGGGGCAATTTGTTGTAAGTCAATCAGAACATTACAGTTGATGAAAGATAAAACTTTCGATAGATTTTCGATAGATTTTGTATGTTTGGTTTTTGTTTGATGTACACCCGTCTTCTTCTCGCCACATCCACTGAACAGTTATTTTCCTGGACTGTACCACAAAGTTTGTCGGAGGGGTGTACGTCTTGTTTTGCTGGTAGCTGTGTATATTTGATTGCGTAATAATAAACGTTTTTAAATAATTCCTAAAATATATGTATTAAAAGTGTTGGCGGGGTCGTACTTAAAATAAAAATATGTAGCAGATATAACTCTTCGTATTGATGAGCTCTCTAGCAACCCCCCACGTACTGAGTAAATCGCCTTACTGGCTCGTTGCTTTTCACATTTCGACAAAAACGTATTGTCTGTTAACTTTAAACCAAGTTTGTACGCCAATAATGCTAAGCTAACTTTGGTGTATAGCTTTAAAATTAGTTTAATAATAGAGTTTTATATCGGGGTGTTTTTAAAATGAAAATGGAAGTCGTCGGTATAGTACTTTCTACTAGCCAGATAGTCATCTTTTTGTGAGCTGTCGGCCTTTCGGAGGTCGGGGGTAACATTAGCTCAACTTGGATGTCTTTAGCGTTAGCTGGCTAAAGGCTAACGGTTAGCTTCAGCCGGCAGATGCTTCTTCACGCATATAATAATGTTGATGTGTTCCTGTGAAAAAGTGGATTTTAACATTGCGTCCCGCACCGTCGCTCGGCTTGTTTTCGAGGCCGAGCAAGATAACAGAAACGGAGGAAACTCATCCAATGGGAGGTAGGAGTTCCAACTTAAGTTTTGTACTAAAAGTTTCTTTGTGCCGTATTGTTAAACATTAGCCCGTGTCTTCCTGCATATCTTTTGGTGTTTGAGTGTTCAACTGCACACGGTATCATGTCAACAGATATCCGTGGTGTTACTCTTAACTGCAGATCATTGTAGCGACGTGTTTCTGAACTCGATGTCATAGGATCAGCTGTTCCTGGACACTCGTTTCAGTCTGCAGAAACTTTATTTGCTCGTGTGTGCTTTGCGAGTGATTGTAATGCATCTGTGTAATGTTGTGCGATCATAGCTTGATATGGCTCGTATTTGATGGCAAAAAGATCAGGCTTGTGTGGACCAAAGAGAGAAAGCTGCACGGGGATTATTGTGGATTACTCTGGACAAACAAGTCTGTGCCAAGATTGTTCTTGTTCAAACAGATCACAGCAAATACTGTCTGACGTGCTCGGGCTCTTTCCTTGGAAGTGCCTGCTTTGAAGGCAAACAATGGAGTGACACACACACAACCCTTCCCTGTTGGAGGACACATCTGCAGTATGTTTTCATGTAGTTATGACCGTGGTAGTATATAGTGGCATTTAGACCTTGTTATGAACTACCTGTTTTCAAAGGTTGTGTTGTTTATGTCTGCTACAGTCTCTGGTAGTTGCCGTGTAAGACTGTGTTAGTTGTTTCTGGCCAGTTTTAGGATCAGGTCAAGGTGTGGAAATGCTGGCCTTTAGATAGAATGCCTGCCTTTTTTCCCTCTAGGAACTGATCTGAGTTTTTCATGCAACACACAGGGATGAAATTTTTCTTTGTCTCTGTTTCTGTCCCCTGATAAAGAAAGTGGTATCAGTCAGTCACCTGTTGACACAGTTTTGGATATTTCTGAGTTACTTGAAGGGAGAAAATATATGTCACTAAAATAATAAAACAGCTCTCCAAACGTGGGCTAAGGATTGCTAATAATATGAATTACCTCACCATAAATACATCCTATTGATTGGCCTTCCAACAGGAACAGAATTTCATTTCAAACCATCATCATCGTTATATGATACCTCATATTCCCAGAAATGGTATCAAAGACAGGACATACATAGGCCCAGTCTTGCAATCATTTGCTTTAGTGGTAAAGATGAACGATTAAAACACTCAAAACAAAGTGGTGATCAGATGAAGGCCAGCCTTTTGAATGCAAAGTCTCTGCTCTTCTCACTCCTCAGGTAGCAACTTCCAGATACAGAACTATCTTTGTCTGAGACTTCAACTCTTGCAAAGATGAACTTGATTATGCAAATGAAAGCCTGAAGTCTGCCAAAGGAAGGAGAGAAGTACTGAAGAAAGAGTAACAGCGGACAGTGCAAGTGGTGCAGAGGAGGAAAGAGAGAGGCAGAAAACTTAACCACGGAAGAGGAATCATAGAGCGTTTTAGTCTCGCTTAGTCAACATATGTACAGACTGGACGACTGGAGATGGATTATCTTAACAGAAGACCTGTGATATTATCTGACAGACCTCCTCCCAGCTTCCTGCTGCATCATTTTTGACTGTTAAGGAACACCCACACCACTGTCATCTTGTGAAATGCTCAGTGGTTTTTATCAGTTATGGGGAATTTGCCTGATGTGAAGAAACTTCTTTAAGTTCACTAGAAATATGGGGTATATTGAATCATCTTTTAATATAGTTAGTGTTACTTAATAAGTCAGAGCTGATATTACTGAAGGAAGTACTTGATGTGCTCACCCATCCTGTTTCTAAAATATATCAAACATAAGCATGACTGGAATATCACAGTCAGTCATGGGCCAGTCTCAACTCTAAAGATGTAAGCACGCGTTGGTGCCCTTGACATGACTGAAAGAGAAAATTAACCCCCAGAAAGATCTGAAGATGACTATGTCCTCTCCTGTGGGACCAGAAGGTATCACTCTGGCTCAGCCCATCCCTGTCCCAACGCTGACTGTCCTGCCACCATCCTCAGATACAGAGTCCTGGTCTCGCTCACCTAGCCCCAGACTGTCACGCTTCAGCCGCCACAGTCGATCCCACCGCAGCAGGACCCGAACCAAGAAACGAAACGAGGAGGAGCAAAGCTGCACTCCTAAGCGGGGTAAAATGCCACAAATTGTAATAGAGGAGACTGCGGAGAAGGGCGTGATTCGACACAGAAGCCCCTCCCCCTCCCCCTCTGTGGCCACGCAGATGGAAGGGGAAGAGCAAGGTCAGGACAGCCCCTCACAGGATCTTCTCCTGCCACCGTCTCGCTCATGGTCTCGTAGTCCTTCTCCCAGCCGCCGCTCCCGTTGGTCCCTCAGGAGCCTGCTCAGCAGAGACTCTGACTGGGACAGCTGCAGGTTAGTGTGCTGGATCCATCCCAAACAACCAGCCAAAGATTAAAAACATTATGATGTAAGAAATAATCAAATAAAATGCCAGTGTGCAGAATTTCTTACTTCCTCATGAGCAAAGGGCCCACACTAAAGTGTTCTTTTTATTCATTCATTTAGTTGAAGCAGCACCACATAGAGTTCAATGGCTTGGAACAGAGCGTCCACACCATCAGCACTATGTTTGACTGTCTCATGGGTATTCAGCGCTTATAGCTCTGTAAAACCTCAGCCAATTTGCATTCAGGCCCTACTGAGACCAGATTTGCCTGCAGTGACTGAGTGGAATGAGTAGCCTCTCATTTGTGCATGTTGGAGGGGAATAAAAAGGCTTTACATCTGACAGATTTACCCGTAGTCCAGTTTTCTCATACGCCACACAAGGTCAACTATTTTGGAGCAGGGTGGAGTTAATTAGCTAATGGCTAAAACTAGTGAGGACAGATTACACAGTTAAAATCCTGATTAAGCTGAGTTGATTCATGGCACGCAGTGACGTCAGATAAAAAAAAAAAGCAGGCCGTCACTCAGATAGGAGAATTTAAGTGATGACGCAAGAAATTCCTTGGCCAAACTAAGAAAACCTACATAATACAAATGACCTGCTATTGACTGGTATTTTGAAGAATAGTGCAAGCTTTTAGAATAGATGACCTCTTCAAATAAGCGAAACAACTAGGTTATGTAAACTGTAAACAAAGAAAGTGAGACTGCCGTTGTAGCAAGGAAAAACAGAGCTGGGTCAGTCACAAGGAGCTAGAGGCGGGGTTCATGCGCTATTTATCCTTTCTCTGAATCATGACATCACCTTCAGCCAATGGGAGCGGGCTCCTAGTCTGATGATGTCATGTGAGTCCAATCAGAGGAGGTTCTGGGCACCACTGCAGTGGGCTACAGAGGGCAAGCAGAGGGTGATTCTCTCCTGTGCTCCATATAAACAGCTGTGCCCTTGTCCTCCTTATTTACATTGTTTTATTGATGCAGTTACATTGTTTTGCTGGATGTTAATGGAACTTAATATCCAGATCTGCATTACGACCCTTGCAATAATTTGCATTTGGTTTGACATCAGTGAAAAACTAACAGTTTAAAAAGCAAATGAAAATTCAAGTACTCTCATGTAAATCAAGTAAATCCTAACACATATGCAGCTTTTCAGAATAAGGCTCCAGCAAACAAATGTCTAGGGTTGTGTAAACCATAATTCTAATAAGAACTAAAAGAAATATGCAGAATGAAACATATGCATAAAAGGTATAATAGAGAAAATACAAAACAAACCACAAGCAGCAGTGTTAGGCATAAAACTGAGGCATGACACCAGTTAAAAACACTTAACAGCACTAAGTTAAAATAACTTGTTTCTGTAGTGGTCCAGGCTAGCCCCCAGTCATGGAAAACTGCCTCCTTTTCACTATTGCTCAAAAGTTGTAACATGCAGGTAAAATATAAAATACATCTTATTTTTCCATGTTTTTAAATAAAAAAAATATTAAGGCATTATTGCCTAAAACCACCCTAAAGAAAAGGTGTGGTGCTAAGCTACCCCCAGGGCCTTATGGCAAATGTTAATTGTTCGTATTTAACAGTGGAAAGTTTCTTACAGATAAAGTCACCTGTGAGCAGCTGACATAAAATCCACTTGAGATGCATTGGAAATTAATTCTGAACCACAGACCATCTAATCTTGACAGATCATGTCAGTGGGGACAAGTGTTATATTGTAAGAGTTTTTAACTTGGACTCCTTATTGAAACAGGCTATGTTCAAGTTTGTCCTGATCATGCCTTAAGCCAGGCTTACTGTAAACACTCTTTAGACAGACAAATTACTGGTGTCTCAGTCTTCATCGAGAGAGAGCATCCAGTGGACACTACTCTCTGAATGCGATCTATAGCATTCAGAAAGGATGCCTAAAGATCTTCTAAACACAATGATGAGGTGTTAGAGCTGGCCTGTTTTCCTGCATGGGCCTTGTGACAAATCTGCTAGTGTGACTACTTACATTTTAGCTTCTAGATGCTCATTGGCTGACTGCACTATTTGTTCTCAGCATTTGAATTTTGGGGTTGAAAGAGTTTATTGGAGCAAATTTCTAGTTTTACTGGATTTTGAATGTCTCAGTTACAGAATTGCTTACATAAAGCTGCATTCACTTGCATTTCATAACTAGCACAAATGCATTTTCCACAGTTTAGCTGAAAGGGTATCTCTGCTTTACACAGACACTTCACCTCATTCTACTCATTTTGATGTAGAATCTTATTAAATTGTCATAACAACTAGAGTTATATTTAAGAGTTGTACTTAAATATTTGTAATCTGCAGAGCTCTTATCTCTTGTCATGTCTTTAAGCTTAAATTTTGTCATGTGTCATTTTGCAGAGGAGGACAGTCCAAACTGCAATATGAAGAGTGTAGGAAGTGTGTTGAAATGTCATTTTCTATCAGATACCTTATATTTATTGAAGACACGTCACAGCACCTTTTTTATTAACAGTTTAATCAGTATAACTCTGACAAAGGTTGATTGTGGACTGGTGGTTTTATTTTAAAACTTGCAGTTGCATAACTGAAAAGGATGTTACAACAGCACAACGGTTGTAAGTGTGAGCTCTCTTTCACCTTCTGCCACACTTTATCTGTGCAGCTTTCTGTCTCTTCCTGATTCACATAGTCTGTATTTAGTTGGTGCCATTACTTGCAGTCAATTCAATTATCAATCGATTTGTGACTATAACCTAATCTCAGACATTCTTCTTACGTTTCTTTCACTGCTGATGGTCAGTATCTAATGTCCAGCACCATTGTATCTACTTTGAACCCATTTTATCAGCTTTAATTGTCATGTACACTGGTTTGTTTTGTATTATGGATAGTGTTTGTCCTAGGCTCTTTGGATTTTGGACCAGGTGTATGCCAGAAGCTGCAATTTCCTAATTAGCTTGAAGACATCGATCTGTGTTCTCTCATAAGTTCACTTGCACTTCTCTCCTTTCTCTTGCTCTGCAAGATTTTCTGTGGTCAGGAAGGAAAAGGCGTATAAGTAGAATATTTACATCTTGTAGCGTAAAATGTACATCCTGTACATTTTTTCGGCTATGCTTTGAAGCTGTGTTCACTCTCGTTTCTACATACCCACTTGGCCCATGAAACTCTGACATTATTATGAGCCATTGGTGAACCTCAGAAAAGCAGATTACATGGAGGGAGACAGAATGGTGGAGATGTGGGCCTGGCTCAGCCCAGCATGGATTATGATGTGGACTCTAATCCAGAGGGATGGACAGAGATTGAGGGTTAAGGGATTGGGTGGGCTCTGGGCTTTGACCAGGTGGATTCACTGCAGGCAGCCATGGTCTCATGTATTTACAATGATAGTCATGTTTTACCTTTTGTTTTGTTTTTTAGTTTTTTTTGTTTAACAGTGTTATACCTAAGGAACATGGGGATGAACTCATGTTGCACAGCTACTTTTAGGGGGCTGTTTGACTCAAAGTTTAATGGTTGACTGCTTTGTTACTTTGCCAAGATGTGGCACTTTCCAACTAGGTAAACTATACACATTACAAGATGAAGCATGACTGCATGTCACTAAATGTTTTTCGCTGTGTCCTTTTACTTTAAAGCATTGCAGTTATTTTAACTATCAAAAGAAACCAACCAAAGATGTTCAATTTACTATCATTAAGGACTAAGAAACCAGCATATATACTCATTTGAGAAGTCTTTTGGCACTTTTGAAAAAACACTTATCAAGATGGTTGATTAATCCATCACTTGTTTACGCATGAGGTTTATCAATATATTATTAATTAAAAGTTTGTTTTGTCTTGTTTGAAATGCTAAGTTTCCCAAATGAATGGGGCAACGAATGAGAGATTAATGCTGAAGCTTGTTTTGAGCATCTGTTTGGTTAATGGATAGAAGCAGCATATAGAACCTGCAATATATTAACCCTTACAAGTTATTATATAGTGGTAAATTTGAATTTCTTAGGTCTTAATTGCCAGAAACATTATATCTAATTTCATTTATCCAGCTTTGAATTTCTTTTTGTCAAAACGAGTCATGCTCTTCTGTCTTAAAGTCCACCTTTCTGATGTTACAAATCTTTAAAGCTGCTACTGTCTTATTACTTTATACTTGCACTTTCCTGTTGGCAAATAAAGATGAACCTAAATCACTACAACAACTATATTCCCACGTAAAACCTGCCTCTGCACGGGACCACTTACCTACATGCAGCGCTTGAATAAGAAAACGATTTGTCCAAAAATCTGTTTTAAATTTGTGTTAAATTTCCCTAAAGTGTGTGATACCTGTAGTCAACCTGCAAAGGCATCCTGTCTGTGAGGTACCGGTTCCTCTGAATTTCGTTTTAACGCCCTCAGTTTTGACTGCTGTATCATCCTTATCGGCGTCCCCTGTTGAGTACCACCTCACTATAAAAGCAAGGCCTCAGTCAACACATGGAGCCGCCTCCTCCCTCTGTCCTCCTCCTCCTCCCTCTCCCTCCTCCTCCCCCTCCCCGCTCCCTAGTTGCCAAACGGATTACGGATGGACGCAGAGACAGCAGCCCGTTACCGGGTCCTGCAATCGGTATAGGGAACCGCGGTCTGTCCTGGTACCTGGCTGCTAGGTGCTCGGGCGTCGGCCACAATGGGAAATTAACATCTAACCCCGGGACTGTAGACGATGGGCGCTTTTTCCAACCCGACGCTAACCGAAGGCAACAAGGCAGAAGAGCGGACATCACACCCCTTTAGCGTCTGGCTCGCTTTAGCTGCACACACACCAGGGACACCGGTGCCATATTGATACAATAGTGAGAGGCAACGTGTACGCGTATGTGTGTTTTTGTGCATATCAACTGGATCGAAAACGCCTCATGACATGTTCGAGTAAGTGGCCATAAACAGTAGTGTGATGGATAGCATGTGCAGTGCAGTGATGGCTGTCTGTGATCCTCATAATACCGTTCTTGGGCGTTTTGGTGTGGCCAGATGACCAGAGCCCAACGATAACACACGAATGGGCACAGACAGAGACAATATGAAATGTTTACGGTTAGCGTGTGCAGTTTAGGTTCAAATTCCGCCATGGAACAGATACAAGTCCTTGTTGGCTGTTATTCAATTTTTCCTTCTTTTTGCTCACATAATCTGATTATTTTCATTCTCCCATATTAGTTGTCAGTGATGATGGTTTTCGTGGCGCCAGTTACAGTTCAGTTTTCGCCTTGCGCCCGCGCGCTGCCGCAACCGACATGAGGACTAACCAGCCAGCCCCTATCGTGAAAAACCTAATCTGCAATTTCGGAACACCCAAGCCGACAATCCTGAACCTCAGTCAGATTACGCAATGGATTTGACGGCCTGTAACCTGTTGCCGTTAGCGTGAATCATTACTGAGGCAGCTCTGCGGTTTGACTTCAGTCTGGCAGCTTGACGCACATATGTTCGTTACGTTTCGTCTCTCTTTCTGTTTCCGTTCACCGTCATCTTATGTTGTTCAAAGCCGATTAGTCAGCAGCATCTCTCGTCACCAGCACATCTTCGTTGCGTCACTAACCTTCCTCAGGATTACCCTCACACCGTTCGTGCAGTGCTGCCACACTTTTCATCTGTCTTTATTCTCTTGTTCCTCACTGTTCCGCAAGCTTTTCCGTCTTCAGAGCCCAAACTTCCACTTTCAGTAAAGCTGTCGCCGCACACCTTCAGTTGTCCGGTGTTCCAGGTCTCACCTTTCTCCATCTCGCTTGCAGCTTTAGAGTTGTCTATCTGTAATTGTCTGGCGTCCTTTCACTTTCTCGTCTCTTCGGCCTCCGTCTTTCACACCAAAGCCAATATCCCACACTTCCTCACAGATTCTGAGCCCAAATATTGCATTACCATCGCCCACGTTAACGTTCAATCCCGAGCTATAGTAGCCTGTCAAATGTTCGTTAAAACGTTTTCCGTGAGACCACAGAAAGAGCGAATGATGAATGACTTCATCTATCTTCATTGGCAGCCATGATTACAGCAGCACCTACGGCGCAAAGCCACAAATCGGCTGCACACCACCACAAACACCGGGTCATTGTAACACACGAGCAGAATAAACTGAAAGCGAAAGGATTATAACATTCATCGTCATCGCATCGTTTCATGACTGTTGGTCGGTTCTTCGATGCAGTTCCCAGCATTTGCAACGGTGTCCAGCCTGTCAAGGTTCAGGTCTCAAGACCATACCGAGTTCCATCCCCGTTTACCGAAATTCGGGCCAGGTTCAGAAAGCCTCGCCTGATTTCAGCCGCGGTGGGTCTCAGGTCTGCGTAACGCACCAACGGAAAAATTCGTCATCTGTTCGTACCAGCACGAACAATCATTTGCATCCGAAACACCGTCTGCCGTCAACAGCAGAGTTGAAAACCGACGCAATCAAGATCAGTTCGAACACGTCTGACAACCGATCAAACCGAAGAAAAGAAATCAACAGCAACACCTGATGACGTCTGTTGAAAAAAAAAGAATACGGCAATACCGAAACACCGCAACACTGGCCTCGACGGGTGCTCAACAACGTCGCTTCCCGATCCGCACCCTTTCAATACGAAAATGTCATAGCCTGGCGGAACGGTCAAACCGCCGTGCCCATGTTCAGGCGTCATCATCCATTCCATATTTGTCCATCCGAACAAAATGCATCATCATTTCGTTTTAACGTCGTTTTGACGCAAAACACTAAATAGCAGCAAAAAAAAGGTTTGATCGTTTATCTGCCCAGGTCGACCAAAAATCAGTTGTTCGGTTCAGTCAACTGGCATTCGCTCACGTCCATCTCACAATAAACAAGATACATCAATGAACGAAGAAATATGTTTAAATATTCTGTTTGTTGTTTGACATTATGTTTAACTTCTTCATTCTCCTTTTTTTTTTCTCTTCTTCTCTTCTCTGTGCTGGCTGACACCGCATATATGAGAGAGAAAAAGGAGGATGAGAAGTTATAAGTTAATATAATGTAAGACTTAATAGCCCAAGAATATAAACCTCACAAAAAATATATATTTTAATATTATATGAGATGGACCCGCATTTAAAACGAATGACCAACCACCCAGCTGAACCCGAGAACAACTAACCTAATCCAGATTTTTTTTAGTCAACCTGGAATATAGATAAGCAATCAACATTATTACTAGCCCTAAAGGTAACAGACTGAAGCAACATTAAAACAAGTAATCAGTTGCATTTTGTTCAGATGATAAATATACAGAATGGATTGATGAGCACTGAGGCCTTATTTTTGTAGTTTTACTATTCTTATTTTTCAGTTATAACATTTTTCATATTAGAAAATTATGAGATCTGGGGAAAGCAGCAACATTTGTTAAACTACATCAGGAATACAAGTATACTTCAACATTATTTCAATATTGTTGCCATATTCTTTTTTTTTTTCCAAACAAGACATCATAATCAAATTGTTGCTGTGGAGATTTCTTTTCTTAGTTTGGCCAAGTTTGTATCAGACGTGTTTCAGACAATCTTGATTAAGGGCCAGGAGCCAACCTCACCCACTGTGGTAGCGGTGTTTGCTTATCTAAATGGCTGTTCATTGCCATTTTGACTGGAATGTGAAACTGGAATTTTCCATTGAAGTAACATTTACACAGACCTGAGACCCACCACAGTAAGTCAAAACAGGAAAACTTAAATGTCTGAACCTACAAAACAGGGTTCGGTTAGTTTGTGGTCTTGCTTTGGTTTTCTGCTGCTGGGTCTGCTGAGGACCTCTAGATTGTAAATAAACAGACCTGAGGCAAACAGCATTTGCAAATACTTCTCTGAACTGCATCGAGAACCGGTGCACTTATTCATAGAAAACGATGCAGTGAGCGGAAAATGTCAAATCGTTGCAATATTTTATATTTTTCAGTTTAATTTCTGCTCTAATTAGCTCTCTTGTCTGTTACAAGTGTGACTTGATTGTTTGTGTTAATTACATGCTGTTGTAAGCTGCACCAGCTGTCAGTGCTGCTGCTAATCCTTGGCTGCCAATAGAGGTCGATGAAAGTCATTCATCATTCAATACTCCTGTAAAATCTCACAGGAAAGCATTTTAACAGACATTTTGGCAAACAGGCACCACCAAATGTCAGGTTAAACATTAACATTAAACATTAATATGCAATAACATTTTGACTCAAGTCTGTGAGAGAGTGTAGGATATTAGCTTCTAGTGTGTAGAAAAGACAGAGAGCCAGAAAGAGACAGAAAGTGAAAGAGACACCAGACAGACACAGGAGCAAGATATCCCATGCAGAAAAACACAGAAGGGTTTGAGATGGAGGAAAGGAGGTGAGACCTGGAACACACAGACAACAGAGATACATTACAATGACGACAAAGCACTACAAAGAGGGAAATTAAGAGGACGTCTGAAGACGGAAGAGAGCACTTTGCAGGACAGTGAGAACAAAGAAGAATAAAGACAGATGAAAATTGTAGCAGCACACACGAACAGTGTGAGGAGGTAATCCTGAGGGAGGTTGGTGACGCAGCGAAAGGCGAGATTGTGCAAGGTGAGCAGGGATGCTGCTGACTGTCCGAAGCTGAGACAGCACGCTAAGATGACAGTGAAAAGACAGAGCAAGAGAGAGAGAGACAAACATGCAAGCAGACACAAAAGGAACTGTACGTCCAAACTGCAGACTAAACAGAGTCAGAGCCACCAAACTGCCTCAGTAATGATTCACACTAACAGCAGCAGGACACATACACACGGAGAATCAAAAATGCAAATCCATTGCGTAATCTGTGGACTGAGGTTCAGGATTATGCAACGGATATTCCAGAAATTGCAGATTAGGAGTTTTTCCCCTGACAGGGGGCTGGCTGGTTAATCCCTCATATCAGTTGCTGTATGCCCATGAGGCCTTACAAAGCAAAAAACTGACTTATAGCTTTAGCACCACAAAAGACCATCCATCCACTGAGGTTAGCTAGCTTAGCATGTCACTGGGAGGTAAAGAAAATAATCAAGGTTATGTGCTGAACGGGCCACAAGAGAGAGAAGGAGAAAAGAAAATTGGATAAGCGACAGCAAAAGAGATGAGGGAGGACAACATCTGTTTCCATGGCTGGGTTACTACGGACCTAAATGCACACACATACTGTAGGCATACATAACCTGGGGAAATGCCAAACATCCATGACATTTCCCTTGACACCAAGCAAGCAAGAGACTTTCCACTGGAACAAGTAGACCATTGAAGCACACTCTCTCTTTCAGTTTACTCCACAAAGCTGTCTCATTGTCGTGGCTGGTAGAGTGATAGCACATTAGTTTATCAGTATAGAACAAGCCTGAGGACAACCACAGTTTTTTTAATCTGTATATCTTCTACTAAAACAGCTGTTCCATTGGTTCAAGAGCACACTATCTGTTTTGTGGGGTCCAAAAACCAAAAGAAGACACCCATCATGTTTTTTACTTATTCACTTAAAAAAATGAAGTTGTGTCTCTGGCCATATTCATTCTACTTTTAGCTCTGTTTTTGGTCTCCACCAACTCCTGAGAGAAGTATCAGGCTCTTTAGCTGTTAAATACTCAACTTTATTCACCAGCTAGAGGGTAACCTTTTCTGTCTGCTGATTAGTGCTGGGTAGGAATTGCTTCATGAGGTCAAAAATTAAAATTTAAAGATATTTCTTAGAGTTAAACAGGGCTTCTTATAAGACCTCAAGACAAGAAGCAAACTTTGGATGTTCTGTAATCAAATCAAACGTTACACCGTTGCTACATTTCATTACTTCTCTTCATTCACTTCTCACAATTAGCTTGCTAACACATACTGTGGAGGTCCAGGTGGGGTAAAAACATCAAGAGGCATAAACAAAGCAAGCAAATAACCTTCAAAAATCAAGGCAATGAGAGCCAACTAGCAAAATCAATTCCACAATCAAGCTTACAATATGCATCTACTTTTATCACAGCAGTCACAGAAGTTACCTTTTTCATTTGTTTGTGTGTTACCTCACAGCAAATCTTGAAAAGTTGTCACCAGATTTTTGTCTTAACATCATAACACAAAGCATTTGACTGAACACATTCATATTTTTTCATCACAAACTGCACTGAGATGAATAGAAAACAAAATGGCACACTTCGCTGCTATATGTCTGTCTGGTTTCCTGTTGATCTCACTATCTGTTGCAAGCTCTGCTTTCTTCAGTTTATGCACAAAGGCTCTTGGTGATGTGTGTTCAATGACATTCTGTCCTGCAAAATAGATCCAAATCTGTTTTGATGAATTTAACACAAGGCCTGCATTCATTCTGTTCCCAAGAAATCCTTGACTCAGAGGCCTATTCAACATGGTTTGTACCAACCAGAGTCATATTTGTCCCACAATCATACATATGGTCTTTATGAAGCTTTCTCTGGACAGACATTTTGACTTGACAGCCTGCTGTACCAGCATAGCAGAATTTAAATCATACGTTTGAGTGTAAAGTCAGCACTGTGTTCACTTAAACTTAAAATTTGGTTCAGTTTTTTTTGGTTGCACCATCTCCACCTAAGCTACAGCACTATATCTGGTGCTGGGCAGGGAAACAACTGGTATTTAGAAATGAGTGAACCGAAACCTTAAAACCAAAACAATGAGCTGAAAGGCACAAAAACACTCAGAGAGCAACAGAGTCTGTGATACTGTAATTCTCTGATGGTCCATGACTACAAGCAACCCCTTTCAAATCACACATAATCATTTGATTCATTGTTCATATAAGAATATTGACCGGTGCAGCTTTAAAGCCTCTGTTGTAGTGATCAATATTTGAAAACCAGCATATTTGCCCGATCTGATTTTCCATTAATTGGCTCAAAACATTTTGTGACATCAAGACTTCAGTGCTTGAAGTCAAAAATATTAGAGCTGGTCAGCAGTCATTTTGTCAAAACAGGTTGTTTAAAAACTGACTCAAACACATTGAGATAAATACCATCTATCTCCACACAAAGAAAATGATCTGTCCATGTCCTGATTCATAATATGTATTTGTCCTTGTCTGTCCTTATGTGGCTCTGGGAGGCGCGCACACACATGCACACACACACTCACACACATGAAATTTCCAGGAGCACTACCTCCGTGAAGTACTGTAAGTGTATGAGTGGAGTGAAGAAGTACGTCACTGGTGCTGATAAAGCATTGTGGCAATGACAGCACTTATGAGCTTCATGTCTCTCTTATTGGTCTGCCTGTCTCCAGGATATCAGCTCCCTCTGCCCCTGTCTTTCTTTCTTGAGTGATTTTTTGTATTGTATTGTTTGTTGCTGCTGTAGCCTCTTCTGTGTTTCATCTATCTCTCTGCAGTGTTATTCCATACATCCAGCACTCACTGATAAATAAGCTGATCATTTAAAGTCAGAGGGATAATTTTACAGCATTTTGGACACCATAGGAAATAGACTTTTATTTTTTCCAGAGGGGAGTAGCAAAGTATTGTTTCCAATAAACATGAGAAATAGCAATGTATTAAATTATAAACCTGTATATTTATCAATTCTTACTTGCAGATTTGTTTTTGCTTTAGCAGTTTAATGCATCATAGCACATTTTGCTAGCACATAGCTATTTTGATGGTGTTAACAAAAATTACTGATAAACTGATGAGTTCCCTGGTCTACAGATACAAATTGAATTGTGTGGAAGGTCATTTTGTCCTTCAAAGCTCCTCTCGCTCTCCAGCTGCTACAGGGCACCCTGGGATTACAGACCTCATACAGCTGGATGAACAGGGGCTCAGGTGTGTGCATGTGCATGTCTATTTGCATGACATGTGCGTGACACAAGTGAGCAGGACACATGCAGCCTGCAATTAGGTCGCGGCACAGTATCTTGCTCCAGATTTGTGGGATAGAAAAGGATCTTGCAATAGAAAGAAAAAAAAACCTTCAAATAGAATCAAAATTAAACTCCCATCAGAATTAGATTCATGCAGCAGTGGCAGATGGGGGACAATGAATGGCTCTTATAGTTTCAAAAATCACATTCATGTTTTTGTTCAGACTGCAGGGCCACTCTGATGGAGTGCATCAATCAAGAACTCCTTGTTTACAATGCCTGCTGCTTGTGCGGGGCAATAAATATAGATCCAGACATCCTATACGTTATATGTAGCAGCTATTGCAGGTTGCAACCTTATTTTATCAGGGTTATAAGCACACTCAGCTGCCAATAGAAGTGACTGAAGTTGTCATATGCTGCAGAAGCTACAAAAAATGTGTATTAAAAATCTCACACTTCATTCTAATGTGTTATTCTCCTAGTTTAAGAGTTTTAAACTATAACCTGTATCACAATTCAGAGTATGAACATTTTTTCTAAATAATTCCTACAGGGAAATACAGACTTAATAGTCTTTTAAAAAATTACTGCAGTGCATCACTAGCTATAAGTGGTTTATGTATCTCCCTGAAACTTACACTGTAACTTATGATGAGCCTCTCTGTAATTTAATTTCCAGTTTGTGCAGATGCAGTGGTTAGAGTGGAGTGTTGGAAAGGACATGGAATCTAAATGGCTTGATGGTGCGGTTGTTCAAATATCCTGTTGACAGTGATCGAGGCATTTGACCGTAAGGTTGTACTTAAGCCATCTGTAGACTAAATGGCTCCATGGTGCATCTGTGGACACAAAGAGTTTCTCTGCTGCATGCTTAAGTTAAAGATGCCATCACATGCATTAGGTCTTAGGAGCCTGTGTTCTGAAGAGCAAGGACACACAACTCTGTCAACTGACTGTTTAGTTTGTGTCATATCTGAACAAAATGTGATCATTACTGAGGTGTTGTTTGTAGGGATTTTTCTATGCTCATCATTCATTTAAAAAATGGAAACACTTCTTCATAATTTATGCATCTTCAGTGCTGCTATTCAGAAAAGTGTCTGAGCTCTTTTCACAGCATAGTCTGCCTCAGCCTCTGGTTAAAACATTTTCTTTTCAGAGGAGACAGTTGGCGATTGCACAGGTATCTGTGGACTATTGTAGAAGATCTTGTTGTCACATTTGTATTTTGGGGCGAGCTGCCCCTTTATCTCTCCTATTTCTTCTTTTTCTGATTACATTTGCCCTCTGCAACTGTCACCAGCCTTCATTTAGATGGAGCTTAGCGTGATGGAGCATGGGTGGAGCTTGTGATCATCACCAAATCATCCCAGTTAATATTTAACAGTTGTAATATGTGTATTTCCTTTCCTTGTAGCTCCAGTGCATTCCAGAAACTTCTTGAATTCCATCTGTCTTTTTTTTCTTTTGTTGAAGCACATGCAAATGCACATTTCAAAATAAAAAAGAGCACATGCTGCTATTTTTATCAGCCTCAATCTGTTCCTTTTCCCCTTCTTTTGGGAGATTCCATCCAATTTCCTGTCTCGCCTTATATCCTCATCCTCGCTGCGTCCAGCTCCAGATGTGCTCACTCACTTCAGTCTTTAACTAACCCGCCAGCCCTTCAACCAAACCGTCTATTTCTGTCAATCGAGGTTGTGTAACCTTCTTACTTTTTGTCAAGCTTCATTTCTCTGCTCACTGTTTGCTTCCTGATTCAACTTTCCGCAGCTCTGCCACTTTATTTAGAGGAATAACAACACAACCATGATATTTGTTCTTTATGAAATTATGAAGCTCTGTTGACTTTTCCATGTGGGTGTGGTTGCTAGTATTGTTGTCAGTGACAGAGTGTGAGACAGAGCAGCTGGCTGACAGATAAGTGCTCAGTAAATCTCTCTTTTTAATGCGTTGCTTCCTTTTTGTGCTTGATTTTAAATCTAAGTGCTTAAAATAAGATTATCTTTGACGACAACATGTCATCAAAAAACTTCTGACATGGGCATGAAACATTAAAAATGGCAAATATTTTTTTTTGTTTTGTTTTAATGTGGATTTAGTTTCTACAAAGTGCAAAGTTTAAAAAATTTAAGCATTTAAAAGAAGAAAAACATGAACATTTACCAACATCTACATCTTACTTAAATTGCCAGCACTTTAAGTGCAATTTTTAAGGCATGTTAATTGGCTGTTTTGCATTTAGTTATGTTTTCAAATAGACTAAGAAGCCACAAATAAAGAGAATTTGGCTGCAGACATAAATAATGATGACTTCCTTGCAGAGTTGCTTCTCTTCCTATGGGTGTCAGGAGACTGACAGTAACATAAAGGTGATGGATTATGTAGCTCGGGCTATTTTCACATCAGTGGAAGGTGTTTTCCTGCTATAAAAGAATAAATGGCAGTAGATGGCTGCTTGTGAAGGTGGGAAATTGAGTTGTGATATCTCAAATGATGCAGATACCAGCGGGGGGGGGCGGAAATTCTCCTTTTTATGATGCTCGTTTTCTTGGGCAGGATTAGTGTATAAGTTGCACATACAGTAGGGACCCAGTCTGAGTGAAAACTGAAATTTTCGTGCAGCAGGTGTACAGATGGATGAATGTCCAGTCAACTGATCTAGTTCTTGTTGATTAACTAATTAGTCAATCAATGCAAAAATTAATCAGCAACTATTTTGATAATTGATTTATTATTTAAACAAATTTCCAAGCAAAGACACTAAACATTCTTTGGTTTAGTGTCTTTTCTCTGTTTGTAAAGTGAATATTTTCATCACCTTGGCCTGTAGGAAGTAGTGACAGTCATTTTTCACTATTTTTGGACATGTATAAACTAATTATAAGACTGAATTATCAATAAAAACATTGGCATATTATGTCATAATGAAAATAATCATTTGATACAGCTCTGAACTGCAAACACGCGACAGACACTGCCACATCAGTGGACGCTATTCCAGTGTGTTAAGCAAGAGTGAATAATCTACATTTGTTCTAGGACCTTGAACACAATGGCTGCTGTATCCTGTGTGTGTGTGTGTGTGTGAGAGAGAGAGAGAGAGAGAGTGCATGCACTGTCCATTCGGAGCAGGGCCCCACATGGCCTCATCTCATTACTCTGAAAAGAAAAACCTGAACAGCTGGGCTTTTAGCGATCAATCCAGCACAGTGATGGAACCACAAACATTCACTCACACATCTGCATCTGAACACACACAAACACAAACACATCCATTCACAAACACACTCCCAGACTTGAGAAAACCCCCAAAAACATTGCTAAGAAACAGAGCAGACAGTGGTAGAGAGGGCAACATCAGACAATAGGAAACACCTCCAGTAACACGCAGCACAGTGAATGGGAGATTGGATGGTGGCTCATATGCATGCCAAGGTGTTGCCATCGCGGGGTCGCCATGGCAACACAACCACTGCCCACTCACCTTGAAGTGCCAGGAGGGCCAGAGGTAGCAGCAGCAGCTCTTGCACTGCAGACATCCTGACAGAGGAAAGAAGACTGGTGGCAGCTCTCAGCGGTGTCAAAACACACCACACACACACTCTTTCTCTCTGTCTCTCTCTCTCTCTCTCTCACACACACACACACTGCAGAATGTGAAACACACAGGCAGGAAAAACAGAGCTACAGCAGCTATTCCAGCTTGGTGATGAGCACAAAGATACCAAAGACGTCCAAACTAGGAGAAAACAGTCTGGGAAGTGAGAGGAGGAGACTATTTCCTGAAGCTGTTGGGACTCTGGGTGTGGTCCACTTGGGTGTCCCCTTCTCCTCCTCCTCCTTTTTCTTTTCAGCTGATACAAGGGCAGGGAAAAAGGTACAGGGTCTTGCCGATCTGGTCTTCTTAAGCACCTGAATAACCTGACAACAGCAGAGTGGAAGGTGCGCTGCCTTGGCTCCTCACGTCCCAGGATCTAAATCACTCTATTTAGCTGGAGAGTCTGTCCAGTCTGTGAGTGTGAGAGCGTATGGAGTTACCAGAGGGAGGAACTACTTGAGTTTCAGGTTTCGCCTTTGCCTCCAAAAGCGTGCCTTTGTTCAACTATTTATACTCTGTGGCACACCCTCAGGCCTCCACAATGAGACTGTGCACTGAATAATGCCAGTATCCTGACTCGCAGACTGGTCAATAAATGGCACTGTCAGTGATTAAACAATAAAATCTCCCGGAAGACTGATATCTTAGGCTGATCTGATTGTGGGGCGATGCTGATGTGTCCGATGGAATTTGTGCTGGAGATGGAAGACGCGACGTGTGTGTGTGTGTGTGTGTGAGAGAGAGAATCGTGCAATGGAGCTGGGGGTGATAGTGCAGCTCAAAAAGTCAAAATGTCAAAATGCTGTGTGCAGAATGCCTTGACAGGAACATTTAGCTGCACCACTGACTTTTTTTTTTATCCCCTTGTAGGACTGCAGATGTGACCTGAGCAAAAAAAGGAGGGTCTGTGCTTGATGTGGACAGAAAATGGAAACAGGTGAAGTATCCTCGCTTTGTTTCCACCTCTTTGGCTTTGAAGAAAATTACACTATCACCTTGCTATTGTTATTGCCTCAAATAAGGCATTGCTTTTCACAGTCCCAAATTTGCAGACACACAACTACATATCTCCTCAGGCAAAGCCTCTGGGGCAGTGATTCAGGGCAGAGTCTGGTTGCTTCACTTATTCGCGAAACTCCGCCTTCGTGCACACCGTGAAGCCATATGGTTTGTTCAGCGTTGTCTGCGATGGTGCCTGGCAGGCTCAGCACAGGTGGTTCTGCTGCTCAGGATGGGTCACCAGCACATGTAACCAGTCTGAAAGGGTACGCACTGAACAGTCAAGGGAGGAGGTTATTTACACCATGCTCGCCTTCTGCGTCTTTGGAGGCTAAGGTAAAAGGTGCGCTGATTCTTCGGTGCATTCCAAAGGTGGTTGGCTATGAATTAAGAAAAGGGTGACTGTGTTTTAGCTCGGTGACTTTCATACATAAGAAACTACAATCAACTGACGACTAGTCCTGAATCAGTGGATTTACTTAAAAAATGCATAAAGTCCTGTCTGTCCTTTTTATAATGTCCCCATAAACGCAGATTTCTGCCTTTTACCTGTCACCTCTTTATCAAAACCCCTTTTAAAAAAAAGAGATGCGCTTTTTTCCTCACTGATATCCTCTTCCAAACGTCTCTCGTCCTGATGATGGGTCATAGGTGACGGCTTCCATCCCGCGGTCCATCACGCAGGCAGATGCTGAAGTCCCTCTTCTGACACACCAGACCACCGACGGGAGGGATCAAAGCACGACACAGGAAAAAAAAATCTCTCTTCTTATTATCGTCCTTAAGAAGAGTC
Organism: Lates japonicus; assembly: GCA_033238685.1. Classification (NCBI taxonomy): domain Eukaryota; kingdom Metazoa; phylum Chordata; class Actinopteri; family Centropomidae; genus Lates; species Lates japonicus. The sequence continues at coordinate 22,081 of BRZM01000852.1, forward strand.
ATACGGAGGAAAACGTCTTTTAAAACCTGCATATTCCACCTGGAGGTGCTGACTGAGTGTCAAATTAAGAAAAAGTGAGGAGGGGGAGGAGGACACAGACACACAGAGACACACACACAAAAAAAACAGTAACCTCCAGAAATTACATGGTGTGTCAGTGAAGGATGCTGCGCTAATCAGTCTTTGGGATGGGGTTGCTGGGGGAGGGAGGTACAGTGCAGGAGGAGGAGGAGGAAGAGAAGGAGGAGGGAGGGGTGATGTACGCAGCAGAGGGATGAGAAAAGAAGAGGAGGAGAGGTATAGAGCTGTTGTTATGGCAACAGTGATTTTATGCCATGTTTTCATCCTTCCAGAAACCCCACGTTGGCAAAAGAGAACAGTCAGGGTCTTGAGTTGGAACTGTGCCAATATTACAGAAGAATATAGCGACAGGGGAAGAATGCTAATGGATTAAATAATTATCAAGCTGAAAAATTTAAAGAGTGATTTATGTATGGATCTACAGATATTGTCCACATATGTAAAAAGTCGCAGATGTCAAGAAGACAGACCCAAAATTTTAAGGATAACTTCAGTAATTTCTCAAATTTGGGCTTTAGTTTCCCATGTTTTGGGTGTAAATGATTGATGGGGACAAAATCTTGAATATTTGTTGTATTGAGCAAGAGCAGGCATACTCTGCCCTCACACCTGTAAACAAAGAATGTGTGGTTCACTAAAGTGCTTGTTTTGCCAATGATCAGCCCAGATTGTTATTGCATGTGTCTGACAACATTATGACTTTATTATGACTAATATTAGAATCCCCATAGAGACAGATCTAAGATACTTCTGTTTAACAGAAACATCGCCATATTGCTACCAGACTCCACTGATTAAAACATTATTTTACCTGAGAGAACAGAGTTACGGAATATTGCTGCAACGGGTTTGTTTGTTTGTGTTATTGTGTGACTTCAGAGGACCAACCAATTGAGACGCGGCATTCCAGCAACTCTTATTCTTGTTCTGTACGGTAAAATTTCAGCTCAGTCATATTATTTTTGTAGCCTTGTTGTCTTAGCTACCTGCCCACATAGGTAGACACACACATCAATAATCCACAATCACATGCAACATGACCATAGGTGCACTGATGCCCCAACTGTCCACTGAGTATGTGTGTGTGTGTGTGTGTGTGTGTGTGTGTGTGCAGGTTGATCCTTCATTTTGGCCATTTCCATTATGCCAGCAGTGAGGATTACTGTGCTGATTGCATCCTCTGTCCTCGCCTGGCAATGCACACGGTGCATGTGTATGTGGGTGACCTTCCTGTCCCTAATTCCACCAACATCCCTTTTCTTTTTTTTTTTTTTTTAAATGTGGATTAACTCAAATCACAGCAACAGGACCAGTGAGGATGAATGAATATCACTCATACAGTAAGACACATTCAGGATAAACATGTTTAATCATTCAAATACAAATAGTTGGCTGCATTGCTTAGACTAAGAAGCAAAATATTCAAAATTTTTGAGGCCAAACAGGGCTTGGAATTATTAAGATGTAGTTATTGGGTTGTCAGTGATATGTCGTTACAGTAAAACCCTGGTCATTCCTTTTGTTTTTGTTAGAAATACATATGAAGCTGGGAGAGCTGCCTGCGCGGGTGGAGGACATTGGGACAACAGTATATCCACCATCCTCCCCCATCGCCAGCCGCGTAAGTCTTTGGCGGTATGTTTGTGGCCCTGAGTCTATGAATAACCTCAGACTTTCAACCTTTTCCCTCTGGCTGTTCTTATTGAAGATCATTTCTGCACATTCTATGTTTTACTGCCGACTGATCGTATAGAATGCTATGTCTATTCACACACAGAGTATCAAACAGACCAGTGCTTTAAATAGAGGCTGTTACAGCAGGCTTTACTGTACAGTTACAGAGTGAAATCATATTCACATAAAAGCATGTGTGTGTCCTTGCATGTGTTCTCCTAGGTACATATGTTTCGTACAAATATAGTGGAAATTTTTTTGCCTGATCAAATTCTGTTTGATTGTGTAGTTTGATTTACACATTTTTTGTTGGTTCTATCCATGTCTGAGTGCCCTCATCCAGACATGTTGATCGACCTCGCATACTAACAGCCCCACAATGCCTTTATTGCTATTTCTCTCTTCTTTTCCTCCTTTCTGCAATACTTATATGGATCTGTATCAGGTCTGTGATAAGAGGCTTTGATTTACAACACACAAATAACAGATCAGAATTTTCAGGAAAAATCCACCATTGAAATTTTGTTTGAGGTGCTCAGGCATGGAGCAATGTAGTCATTGCAGCAGTATTGTTTATTTGTCCACATTTGTTTGTCACAGACATCCAATGACTGCACAGATGTTTTGCCAGAAGCCACAGCAACACACCCCACTCAGTGTGTGTATGTGGGAGCGCCAGCTTGTTAGTTCAATTGAACGCGACTTTTACACCTATTGTGTTTGATTACTGTATATCAAGGATGATTCTGTGATATCTTACCACTTACTTGGTACCTCCACTGTCCAAGAAAATAGCAAGACAAGCTCAGTCAAGAATTACCAAGGAAAATTATTTATTCTACTAATGAAGTAGCTTTTAACAATACTAATATTTGTGTCAGGATGGATTTCTTCCATAATTGGTGTGTGTTATGACAGAGTTGCCAGAGTAAGGATTTAATATACTTTATAACTCAGAAGATCTAGTTCATTGTTAGTTTATTTATATTCACTTGATGCTTTTATTATTTTCTCTACACCAAAGGAAAAACTTGGAAAACCTCCTCTCTCCTCTGTCCCTGTCAGTCTGTAGCTGGGTGGCTCCCAACATGCTGCTGTTCTAATAGTTGCACGCCTGGAAAGAGCGGCCCATACACTGGAGACATGGCACTTACCTGTTGCCGACAGGCAAACACACCACACTGTTTCTCCATACAGATATAGACTGTGTGCCATCTCTTCACCCAGCGGACGCAGCATTTGCGGCGTTTGGTCTCTGCCATAGAGTTATTCTCAGGACTGACCTGCAATCTCCTCAGAGTTTTAAGCTTAGTTGTGGTGCAATGGAAGAATCTCTTTGTCAAGGTTAAGTGGTGAAACGAATTCAGAAGGACAACTATTTTTAACAATGAACATGACTACTTGTATGCAAAGGAGTCACTTAATGAACACCCAATCTCTACAGGGTTGTGTACCTTTCAATATTAGTTTTTGGCCCATATAAACTTAAAAGGGGATATCTGTATGTCAGTGCATAGCTTGGCCTCTGCTGCCGGTAGGGTTTGAAGAAGCTACAAAAATGTAATTGACTCTTGTACTTGTTCTGGTTTCTTCCTCCCTCTCTCTCCTCTCTCATCTTTGCTCTCTTCCTCTCCCTAGCCCTTTGCCCCAGGACGGCTGGGAGAGTGGGCTCAGGTCTCATAGAGCTCCCAGAGCAGTCACCAATTAGTCACAGCAAGTGCAGACCTGTGTCCCCGTCACGCTTTCCTCACTCAGGTATGTGGCCGGCTGCACTGCCCCAGAGAGACCAGGCAGCAAGAAATGTCCACACAAACTATTGAAGCTCATAATGTGCTGATCTCGCCACTGCATTATGTAATCTGGCATATCTGACCCCGGCCTCCTCTCACCCCCCTCTCTCATCACCCCAACCATGTTTATCTCCCAGATGAAGCAGTCTTTAGAAAAACTCCACCGGGGTATTGTGGTCCCAGAGGTGCAGCAGGACCCCCAAACCGACACCCTCACAGAGTCCTTGACTGAGGCCTGAGCCCTACCTCTTCTGGTCAACACCACTCTGACTGTCCCCCACTCTAAATAACACCCTGGTGGACCCTCTGTTCACTGTCCCTAAACCCAAAACCAGTGGGACATGCAGTTGGAGGTGGGGTGGGACTTCACCACAACCTCTTCGCCTGACTGACTGAATGGCAACGTTCGCCTTCAGCCTCAACCAGTAACAACTTTGATGAACTCATTCAGACTGGAAGCTATCAGGACCACAGCAATAATTTACCTATGTAGTGTATGGAAACAGGCCACTGGTGGGCCGATTCAGACCATCCACTCCTCAAAAATCATTGAGACATTTCAAAATGGCCAACCGTGTTTCAGAATAACTTTAATTCAGACCTCTTCCCCAATTTTATGACTATCACAGACTTCAGTTCCTCTTCTGACCTGCTACATTTCATACTCGTAGGTTCAGTGGAAAGGGATCAGTGATTCTGGAAAGTGGGAGCTCCGCCTCCTAGTCCTGGGAACAGTTAAGATACCTTTGCCTCTAGTGAATGCCTGCTGAAACAAAAAGGGGAACACCACCTGCTGTGTAGAAAGAGAGAAGAGAGCACTGACAGGAGCAGGACGCCTCTCTCTGTATTTCTGTCAGAGATTTTTTTCTTCCATGTCCGAGTTGCACCCCATCAAAGGCCATCAGTCTCCCACGAAAGGGGATAGGGAACATTTCAACACCAGACACTTTAGTTTTCACCCTGATTTTTAGATGTAAATTATACATCTGAAGATAAATCCCAAACACACTCCCACTCCTCCCGGCCTCGTCTGGGTTTTATCTTTTTGCTAAATCAGTGTGTTGGGTGGTGTGCTAGGACATCAAGCTGTTTCTTGGACCGTTACAGTATTTATTATTATTACCAATGACTCTTGATCTGAAGTCCTGTCCTGCTCTTAAGAAGTCATGTGGTGGGTATTTTGTGCTCTGATTTGCTGTTGCGGTGCGGACCAAGAGGAGCTATACGAGAATGATGACTGGTCACAGCAATAATGACAATAGTGATTCTAGTACTTTTTGAATGTTTCAAACAAAGTAGTATATAATTATAATAATAATAATAATGATGAATTGTGTGTGAATGTGTGTAGAAGCAGTAAAAAAAAAACAAGCAAAGAAGATTTTGACTTGACAGATGTGTGTGTGTGTGTGTGTGTGCGTGCTCATGAGGAGTCCTCAATGTTACATTTTCAGATGTTACATTTTCATATTAGCATTTCTTTACTTTTTTTTCTTTTCTTTTTTGAGATTTCTCTTTCAGGTTTGGTCGCGCACTCTTTGTATCGCAGAGCCAGACCTTGACAGTTCAGGATTTACCGTAGACTTGATTAGGTGGAACCCTAAAATATCAGAACAGTGAGCTACTTATTTATCCACCTGGGTCAGACGTTTCAAAACAAAAGGACCAACCAGAATTTTGTAAGCCCAGATGAAGAAAAAGGGAATCTGTTTTGCAGTATTGTTTTGTTGGTGTGTGTTTGTAAGATTAATTTGACTTTTTCGTCTCTTTTTATTGAATTCCTTTTTCGTTTTCTATCTTTATTATCTTGTCATCTTAATTTGTTGTATATTTTCAGCCTGTCTTCTCCATCCACTTGATTTTTGGCTTCCGACGATGTGAAAACATCTCACTCACCTGTGCTCCCTCTCTTCCCTCTTCTGCTTATTCCCATCACTTAACCCCACTCTTCTCTCTTTCCTCTGTGTGCTCGCTCCTTCCCTCCACCCGTTCACTTGCTCGCTCTCTCTTTCTCTCTCTCTATTTCACTGAAAATAGCGGCAACAGAAGCATGTGGGCCCTGCTGTGCATGGCCATCCGCGGATAACAAAAGGATGTAATATTTATTCGGGGGGTGGGGGGTGGGGGGTGGGAGGGAGGTCTGGGGTGGGGGACAGAGAGAGAGAGAGATGGCCGAGGTGGGGGGGAGGGGTGAGAATGTACTGTAAAAATGTGATTGTACACCACGCCATGCAGAGAAATGAAAAGCTCTAAAACATGCAAGTCCTCACTTGTCTTTGAGTCTGTGTGTATCTTTACCTTGAAAAGCATTTGGGTCAAATAAGGCTGCAACTAATCATCATTTTCATTAACAGTTTGTAATTTTCTTAATAGCTTGGCCCTCAAAATGTAAAACCAAGAGGAAAAAAAATACTGTACAAGAAATGTTTGGCTTTTTTTTGCTTTTAAAACACTTCTACTTGATTAAATCAGGTCTTAACATTACTGAGTTCACACAGTGATAAGAGATAGGCTTCAGTAACTCAACTGCAATCTTATCCAAAGAGAAATTCTCTGTTCAAATCAATCCAGTCGTGAGATAAAACTGCTGACTCTGGGACTAGTTTTGTTGACACGATTTGTGCTCAGTCACTTTGTGTTACCTTTTCTCAGGCATTTTCCAACAGATTGAGGTAGTAGTAGTTTACACAAATGGTATAGAGTGAAAAGTTGCAGTAGCTGACTTACAACTCCCAGAATTCAAGCAGCAATAGATAATGTTCAGTGAATAATGTCTAGTGGAAGATACTGTGGAAAGTTGAAATTGTCATGATGGATGATATCAAGGCTTCTATTCTTCCCATCAGGTTATTTGCTACCATTTTGTTCATTGTACAGAATGAAGAACCATCTACAGCACTGAAGAGTCAGTGGTATACATAAAGACTTTAACAGTTACTTAGTCATTTTTCTTTTTCTTGCTGCATTACATTGCCTCGTGTATTAATGAAGAAAATAATTGATGGTTGCAGCCTTACAGTTCTTTACCTTGCCCTAGGTTTTCAGTGTGTTAATTAGTTGACACACACAAAAAATATAGAATCTGTTTGATAAAACAATCTACAACCTATAAGCAACAAATATGAACTAAGACAATTAAGGTTTTAAAACTATAATTTGACGTACAGTCACTCTATAAGACTGGGGCCAGAGGATGGAGGAGCTGTTACATTGATATTGTACACAAGCTGTGCAAATTATGTAAACCTGTAGGTCTTGATTGCCCTCACACTTATTTGGAGAAATACAAGGTCATATACAACATACAATAATGTAAAACCATGTGCCAAAATGACTAAAGACAGAGAACTAAATAGATTCTGCTCTTGTTCTGTTAAAATAGGCTACTGCTGAGTGGCATACAAGGCTAAATATGGCCTAAAAACAATGAGCACCCAGCTGCTCCCCACATTCCCAAAAGGTACAGTATCACCTCTTCCCTCCATTATGACTTTCCCAAAGTCAAACCAGGTCAGCCACTGCTTTTTAAACTTAGTTTTGGCATTTGTGCCTGAAAGGAGACAAGAGGTGCTGAGAAAGTGTTACATCAAGTGCAGGACACGACTGATTGTATTAGTCAAATTTTGACTTATTACAAAGTAGTTTTCTCTCAACCAAGATCCGCTGACCACTGCAGGGTTATGACCCCTGTGCCCAGCACTATTTTGCCTCTGTATGTTTTTTTTTTCCTCCCCCGTTTTTCAAAGAGCATACTGAGCATACAAGAGCAAACTGTATCAATACACAAAGGTTGTGTCGTTAGTGTTTTTAATGGGAATGTATGGGTTTTTGTGACCTGAGGAGGGTTTACAAATTACAAAATTACACATGCTGGTTATTTCTTTGGTTTATACCAGCATTAGTACAGTTTTGAAAACGTGGATGGAAATGGACTTCAAGTGTGAACTGAAAATGCATCTGAGTGAAGTGTCCTGACACCTCAGTACATACCACCCACCTACATTTCTACCATTTACTGCCTGTACGATCAAACAAATTCAAGTGAGACACAAGGTGATTTTCCCCATAAGAATTTTAATTTTTTCTGTATATCAGTTGTGTCTTTTCTCTTATTTTTTTGGCAAGCAACATTCCCACTCCTACACATGAAGTGAAAACGGCAGTTTTAGTTGTTGCTGAAAGAAAACAGGCAGACGCAAGCAGACCGACAGTGTGGGGAGCAGTGTGGTTATCGTTTCACTGTTTGGTTCATCTGTGCAGGAAAAAACATTAATGATGAAATAAACTGATGCATATCCAAAAATGAAATCACTCAGTAAGCAGTGTATACATTTCTTGAATGGCCTTGGAAGGATATATCACTCTTTTATCTTTTTTTTTTGTTTTCTTAATTTTTTACAAGTTTTTAATCTGTATTTGGACATTCTGTGTTTGTACTAAAAAAACATCATGTTGCAGTCTCTGCTAATTCCATCAGTAAGCATGCAATTACTTTGTATTAATCAATCAGTTTGTGTGTGTCCCCCTCTCAGTATCTCAAAATGTATCAAACTCAGTTTTGGTACAAAAGAGATGAACAGTAAACATGCAGAACGGCAGTGTTTGGCTGCCCTCTAGTGTTCGCCAATAGTCGATAACTGGTCGCCCGGAGAAAGAAGCAAGTACAGCTGCTTTTTTTTCATTTTACAAACACTTGAGATTTGTAACAAGGCCTCAGCTCTTTGCTTTTCCCTTTTGGTTTCCACTGGCTTCACCCTGGGAGGCACACTGGACAGGTTTTGTGATACATTTGCCCACGGCAGTTAGATAATAGCGGTTTGCCAAGCCCTTAAGTTTCTACAAAGACACTAAGACATTTGTGTGCTATTACACATCAGTGGGAAAGTTTCCACTGTATGCATAAATTCATCTAAAAGTGACACTTCCACATAACGCCTCTGGGTAAATTGGTAAAGCTGTATTTAGTTTAGTGTGATATGAATTAATCTGGTGGAATCATCTTCTCATATGTCACAGGAAGTCACACTTAACCCTCAGATGCCATTTTAATGTAGGAGGAGGTTATCTCAGCACCAAAACCTGTGAGCAGCTGGTGAATTTGCTGCAAGCGTACAACGCTCAGCCAATTTAAACAGGGTGGTGGTCTGCTGATAAGTCCAGTCATCCTTTTTAATTAGTTAGTTCCAGCTTTAGATGATTGTTGCACAAAATCTACATTTTTGAACTCTTTAATACCTGGTTTATGCATTATAAGCTCTCAGAATCAAGGGAATCAGAGCTCAAACAATCACCGTGATGTCTGAGAATTTAAGATAAAGCAGTGTCTCATCACAGTTGCTTCCCCATTCCAGTGTTAAACATTAAAAACATGACTGGTACTATGTTTTTCTATAACATTTAACCTACAATTTACAGTGCCTAATGACTGTATTTGCCTTTATATGAGAGCTGATGACTCAAAATCTGAGAATACTTGAAAACTTCTTCAGACATCCTCCAGGGACGAGCCAATCATGTAGTAGAATTTGCATTTAAAACGCCGATCTCACCCGATGTCTGATGATGATGACTCATTGATTTTCACAACTGCTCCATAAGTGACAGTTCATCATATTTTCACAGCTGCTTAATGAGAACCTGCTCTCTTATTCAGTATGTAAAAATGTCTGAAGAAGAAAAATGAAAGATTCGCATGTGTTGTCAGTTTGGGTTTGACCTTTCACGTGAGGGTTTGGCAGTTTACTGTTGATAGACTTGGAGTGAATTTGTTTAGGTAGTTCGCTCACGTTGATGGACCTGCAGTTAGGTTTTCGTGACTTTTCAGGTTGATTTGAACAAATGTTTTGCAAAACACCAAATACATTTTATTTTTGGCAGTAAAACTGGTCAAACCAAACACCACCACAAAATATCAGCTGTTGCACACTGTTCCCTCTGTAGATTTAAGTAGAGTTACATCACAGCGGCAAGAAAAATTAGTGCAAAATGTAGTCTTACTAGATTTAAAAGCTAAATAAATCTAGTCCAAATGTTCTATCTACTCTATCTACAAAGGCTGACAAGTATGGTTCAAAACTGACTTTAAAACCCACATCGTCAAAACCCTGACACCAACACACACTGTGTGTAATGAAATGAGACAAACTGATTGAAAACGCTCTAAAACTTGTGACAACATCTTGAGCACACATTGTCAGTCGTTTCGATTAGTTTGGAAGCATGCAAATAGTGAGTGAATATACAATGTAGACCTGTATAATTTCATATGTGTTCAAAGATTATCTTGTGCATACTTTATATCTATATACAGTATAATTTCTCTCTCTCCCTCTGTCCCGTTGAACCACGTACTTGATGCATCCATCCCATCCCCAGAACGGGATACAGTTCAGTCCTTCCCATCCATTTTTTATTTTTTAAAGGAAGTCACTTTAAATAACCTCTGTGAAGATTCTTTCTCCCCTGTTTCCATTTTTCCATCATGTGAGAGGATGGCGGAGCTGAGTGACGTGAGAGGAGAGGGAGGAACGCGATGTGAGATTCACAGTTGCCTTGAATTTTCCTGACCTGAGTTTGGCAAAAACGCAAAACCTCAGATAAAATGAATAATGTAAATGACGGGTGGAGCTGTAAAAGTAACATATCAACTTTCTTAGCTAAACAGTTTCACCGGCCTCTACCAAGACTCAAGTCTAAAATATAAATAAAATGTGTTTAAGGATGACAGATGACATATCAGTGTCTTATCTCCTGTATCGTGAATCCAAGATAAATATAAATTCTTTACTATATCCAAGTGGGCCTATAGCAAGATTATAGAGGGAGTAGGACAAAAATAGAAATAATGGAGAAATAATTTAAGTAATTTGAGTGCAAATTGATGTAGGAACAAAATATGTGCATTGAGAATACTGACTTTTAATTTGAGAGGTAAACATTTGAATGGCCACTGTGACATGGTTTAAAGCAGAGTCTGCATGTGTAGTGTTGGAAACATTGCTATTCAGCTGTGAAAGTGGCCTAAATAAAGGATGGATAAGGCACAACAGTTGGCTTCTGCCCACTGAACGGCTTCCAAATTTAGTTAAATAATTTACATTATAGCTGGTAAGTCATTTAGAGACCTAAAAATTGAATATGCTGCCTAAACAGAGATTCCTATAAGATGAAGTTGGCTACAGTGGCCCCCCAACCCCCAGCTAGGTTCATGCTGTTTAGTTTCTGTCTTGATGCATTAATAACCAACGTGTCAAGGAAATTTGCACCACTTGAAGCATGTTAACAACTATGACATCCATTCTCCATCCTGTAGCCTGGAAGAAGCAGGACATGACTGATTGTATTACATTGTTAAGTTCTGAATTAGGAGGGAATTAGCCCAGTTCTCTCCTGTAGGTAAATAACATAACAGGTGTAAGCAAATAGTATATGATTAGTAAATAAACAGGAAGGAACAAAGGAAAGACAAAAGAAACTGAATTCAGAGATCAGGCTCTAGTGAAAATTCAGACCCAACAAAAGGCTCTGCCACTTGTACACCTGCACAATTATCTTTACTTCGGCTGCCATAGCTAAATACCCGCCCTGAGGAAAGAGAAAGTGGTAGAGAGGATAAACAGAAGAGAAAAACAGGCAGTCGATCAGTGAATCATAATTTTAGAACAAGATATCAGTTCAGTGAGGAAAATGGAAATACTTGTTATTTTTGAAAAGGGAGATTGAAACAGTTTATGCCTTGCGCCTAAACAGTGACAGGAAGGAAAACAAGGGGCGAAAGTGGAAGGTGGGAAATCAGGACATTTGGACAGCCCAGTGGGATCTGGATATGAAGGACTGGCACTAGAGAGAGGTTGGCTATGTGTGTTTCAGCGTGTTTGTGTGTGTTTTTAGTGGCCACTTCATGCCTCTCTCAAAGCTTCCTCCGCTGTAGAGATCTTCCCAGTAGAAATCATCTCAACTACCAGCCAGAATTGCAACCCAATGATGGAGACATACATCATCACCTCAGACAAGATGGATGCCATTCCTGGTGACTACAGATAGAGGGAGATAAGGTAAGATATATTGTATGTGTGTTTACGGAAAGGTTGATTGATTTTGTACCCTGAAAAAGAAGAGGGTTACCCAGCCCATACATTCTTTAACGATATGAGTCATAATTCATAACCTCCGTCCTGAATTACAGTGTGTCATAATTCATGTTTCCTGACTGCCGCCGCAGTTAACCTACAGTATCTGACGTCTATAAGAGTTCAGTGTTGCACTGTGAAAGCCCCACAGTTTATTGCTAATGGTAGCCTTGCAGTGAAAAACACCTATTAGTAGTTAACCTGCCTGCTTCAAGTAATAAGAATAATAAAGGACCAAGCATTGAACTTGTGGGGACACCTTATGCTAACTGAAGCACTGTCACTTAAAAACACAAAAAGAGGCCCTTTAATTAACATTGTTATAAAGGAATCAGACAGGTGGCTGTTTCACAGACTGTTATCTCCGATGAAGCATACTATAAATGAGACTATTCAAGTTTTGTTTTTGCTGTCCATGTCTGTTTGACATGATATCTTGTACAATTTGTTAGGTCATCTTAACACTAGAACTCTGCTTGTTACTGACCAGTTATTCAATGTAGTTCATTGTATTTACAAAGTCCTAAGATCTGGTGCTCTTTCCGAGTGTCGACGGACCTTTGGAAACACACCCTATGTGTGCTTTGTCCAGAGTTCGAAAATAATAAGTTTGATAAATATGGGACCCTGGTCTCCAGCTGCCTTCAGATATCTCAGAATGACAACATGTTGTCCCAAACACCCAAAACAGACCAGAAACATGATTCAGTTAGATTTCAGCTAATATATTTTAACTTTTCCTGCTCAAACATGCAGAATGTCATCCCTCCCTCTGCCCTTACGCTGTAAGCACCAATGCTCATGATGATAATCTCATAGTGTTGGTTTGAAACCCGTAGTTGGAGTACATGAGGATGCTGTTGAACATGCAGTGGTAGGTCTCCTGTCACTGTAGGTCAGCATTGAGGATGAAGATGGAGCCGCCTGTAGGTCTTGGTGTTTTGCAGCTGCCGCTCCAGTGCAGACGATCAGAGAAACGTGGGTCGATGATGTCGCCTACTTGATCTCGTAGCTGCATAACTGGAAGAGAAATTACAGAATGATTTCTTTGATAGGGAGGGACATAAAGCAAAATAGGCTGTGAAATATTCAAAGAAAGTGATCTGATGAAAAG
>BRZM01000852.1:55451-69623 GCA_033238685.1 Lates japonicus
ATGTTGTACTTCGTTCGGTTTTTCTGCTAATAGCAAAGCTGGTATAACAACTTCACTATGTTTCTGCTCTGAACCAAAAATTATAGATGTGATGTATGCTATTGGTGGTGGACATCCAGAAGCAGGAAGTCAGAAGCTGTGGAGCTGCCTCTCACACACTTTGAGCTCTACCGACGGTCAGATATTCCAACAGAAATGTGACATTTTCATAGTTGACAATGTAAAAGTGAGGGGAAAACCTCGTGGATTTGCTCAATAAAATATGAAAACCTGTACTTAGATCTTTAATATTTTGCTTAACTGACAATTTGCGTTATCTTTAATAGCGCTGGATTGAAGCAAGACTAATCTGTCAATTGGTCTTTGTCTTGCTTACTGTCTCAGATTGTGTATTTCCTCCAGGGTGTCCTTATGTCTGACGGACCACCAGGTTGTGGTAAGACCATGTTGGCCAAGGCTGTGGCATCACACTACAGGTGGTCCTTCCACCCAGAGCCTGGAATGTCTTTGTCACTACTGTAATTTCATCCTCAATATCGACTATTGTGTCTGTCTTGTGTTGTTGCGTGAGATGTTGTATTGTTTTATACCCAAATTAGACAATTAGCCATCTCTCACTTAATTTGACAACATAAGATGGATCTAAACACCATAATATATGTTATGTGTGTTGTTAGGCAGCACAGGGGCTGCTACTTGGTACGTGTGATATTGCAGGTGATATGCTGTATTTTAGCTACATAACTGTTAAGGAATTATAACAGGTGAAAGAAAAATGTATCTTTGTCCATTCTCTCCATCTCAGCTGCATTCATCCGACATGGTAGGCTCTGAGTTTGTTCCAAGTATTTGGTGAAGGCCCTCGTGCTTAGATGCGTGATGTCTTCCATTGGCGAGAGGAAAATGCACCTGCCATCATTTTCATTGATGAAATTACTGGCCTTGCTAAGCGTTTGATGCACAGACTGGAGGTATGAATCCATGTGATTGACATAAGACCTGGCTTGCATTCAGGCCTGTCCTGTGCTCCCTAGATATTACTGCTTTGTCCTGAAGTCAAGGATTGCCTGATAACATCTTTTGTAAATGCAGTAACGCTCATCGTTAAGAATTTGCCCTCTTGCATATTGACAACTACCGCAGCTGACAGAGAGGTGCGAAATCTTATGACCTTAATCAAATGGAATGGCTTTGTGGAAACGTCAATGTCAAGGTGAGCTAAGTCCACCTGTCTCAAGAAGCTCTTAACCTTTCCCCTGTATTTACCATCTTCCTCGTGCTGACTGGTACTGTGATGGGCACTGTGAGCCATGCCTGCTCCTCCTACTGACTATCCATTTACTATACCATTGTCACTGTGCTCTGTGTAGCCGTTCCAGTGGAGAAAATGCCCTAAAGCTTATATTGTCATTTTTTCAAAACCTTAAATGGACATTTGCCCATAGGCTGTTTGCGCATGGGTACTGCGGGCTTGTACCAAAGCTATTTAGTATATAAAGAGGTGGCTGTTTGTGTAGTTCCAGGAAATATTGTTTTTTTGTAAATTCTATTTTCTATGCTTTTCCCTTATATGGCTTTACCAAATTTCATAGATAAATTTTGTTAAGTGTACAGCTGTAAGCTTTACTACCGACAAGTGAGCAAAGCAAGTGCAGTTCAGTGTGTGCAAGTTTTTTGTTATCTATTTAATGCGTATTCAGTTTCTACCAATGCCAATGTGAGGTCTAACATTTTCGATTAAAAAGTATATGTTTTTTCTCTGATTAAAAATTATCAATAGTTAGTACCTTTATTTAGTTAGTAAGTTAGTTGGTGAAAGTTTTTAATAAAAAAAAACACTATGCAGTGGCACATCAGCTTTAACAGTTTAGAGAGTGAATGGATGTTTCAGGTTTCAAAGGACTGGCAAAACCACTGCTGTGGAAGTTCCAGCTCATTTCTTTCCTTTCAGTAAGCCAGAAGCAAACATTTTACTCTGGGATAGCACCCCATGTCACGGTTGCTTACAATTTACCATCAGCCTCCACACCCAAGTCTCCCATGACAGTAGACTGGAGTCATGCAAACAGAGCAGACACTTTGGACCCAGCCCTGCTCGTCCTGGTGTTTGGACAGAAGATTGAGTTCCCCTGCCTGACACTTGGTGAAGCGTCATTCTCCTATCACCAGTAAATGAATCTCTCTGAGGTGGACCTGGGACTGTATCCTTTTGGCTCAATATGATTGTATTTATGTGGTGTTTGTGTGTATTATAACAGGATGAAATTGACTTTTCCTTTTAGAGGCATTGTATAGTACAAAATAATGCATTGTCTTACATACAATGCATCCTTCCATTCTTCCAACGATTTGTTTAAATTGTGTTTCCACCACTGAAATGATTAGCATTATAAAACAAGATGGCTCAATTTCCTACTCCCAGCTGACTAATCAATCATTCGGGCCCCATTGCTTCACTGTTGGGTTTTATTCAATACGGGATATTTTATGTTGGCTTGTCTCATAGGGGTTTCCTTGTACTCATGTCACTGCTCTCTACTGCTTCTGGTGGAGTTCTTTCTTGGTAGTGATCCAATTGTTTGTTCTCTCGTCAGTTGCGAAAGGGATTTTCCTGGTCTCATTAATATTTATACAAATGTATTAATGACCATTTTACCCCTTGCTCCCTTTGGGCTTTTTCTAACCCTGGTTTACATGTATGTACTGTATAGTATAGTATATCTGTTTGTATGTGTGCAGTATCCTAAGTGGTACATGTTTTAAACTAGCACTTTGATGATGATTTTTACCACTGTAGACTGTACAACAGGGTGAAGTTCATTTGAAATGAAGCCAGTTTGTACAGTAGAGAATTTGTAATATTTCATAGTCAACTGTTAACTAGATGTAATAATTTACCCTTTTTAGTGTTTGTCTTCTAGTCATACAAGTGCAGACTTGCGCTCCATCTAATATTTATTTATAATAGTCGTTATTTTACGTTCTGTGTGGTCAAAACTGGTGTATGCAGGGACATTGACATTACGCTTGGCTGGTAACAGCTCTCTGCTGACCCTACCTGACTTGCTTTATTTCTGACAACAGCATAGTTGTTCTGTTTATGCTGCATCATTCCCGTATGTCTAAACACGGTTGGGATACTCAGATGTTCTGCTTGTATTATGGCATTGCTGTGTTGTTCAGTAGTCCTTAACTGATGCACAGATGTGGCCAGACCAGACAAGATCTCTGGGGCTGATATAAACTCCATCTGCCAGGAGGTGAGCTAGAGCTTTAATTATCTGTTTATTTAGGCTTTTTTTTTTCTTGGATTAGTGGAAAATGAAAACCAATTTAAAGGTAAGTAATCTTTTATTTTGTATATAGAACAACTAAATATATACATATTCATTTGTTGTTTGATTTCTTTCTCGGCTTTCTCAGGCTGGCATGTTGGCAGTGCGTGAGAACAGGTATATCGTCTTGGCCAAAGATTTCGAAAAAGCTTACAAGACTGTCATCAAAAAGGACGAGCAGGAGCATGAGTTCTACAAGTAGAGAGAAAATACATCCAGAAAAAAAGGTGTCCAGACACACACGTTTGTTATTGATTTACATCTGTGTGTCTATGTCTACTGTGTGTCTTTGTGGATTTGCAGTCCCTGACTTGCATTGATTTTTGGACTAAATTTACTGCAGCACAAGGCCTAATGTCAGATTAGCCCTGTGTCTCCAGCCTTGAGAAGACACACTACCATGTGATCGAGTGTTTTTTGTACAGGCACTCCTCTGGTTCCTAAAAATATCTGGCCCTGACTGTAGCTAGAATAGAACATTTGTATCGATATGTACTCACTTAACAAGACATTACTTATTAAAAAATCCATTAAAGTTTTCCATAAAAAATTGTCATTTTTTTTCTGCCTTGAAATATATATCTTTTAATTGAAGATACTTGATTATAAAACTAGCATTGCTGAGTCTGTCTTGGTGTCAGATATGTGTTCATAGCTGTAACAATTAGGAGATTCATTGGTAAATTGATCAACGGAAAATTAATCTGCAATTTTTATCTGTAAATTAAATAGTTTTAGTCATTTTTAAAGCAAAACTTTTTTTAAAAATCACTGGTTCCAGCTTATTAAATGTGAATATTGGCTGATTTTCACAGTCTTTATGATATTAACCTAAATATCTTTCTGTTTCAGACTGGTCAGATAAAACAAGCAATTTGAAGGTCTCGGTTTAGGTTTTTGGAAATCATAATGGATATTTTTTTTTTCCAGTTTTCTGACATTTTATACACCAAATGGTCAATTAAGAAAATAATCAATTTAATCATTGATTAAGAAAATAATCATTAGTAGCAGCCCTAGTTGTGGTTAATGCTGGTAAGTCAGCAGTTACCTCAGCTATAGTCTTGCATTGCTTGGCCTCTGTCCACACTTTTGTTCACTGTTCAACAATGGTGCTGTGTTTCCTGCCAGTGAAATGTTCTTTTGAGAGATGCTGCGAAAGCACTTACTTTTGCCCAACATTTTTAGGCAATGGAGTTGTAAATTGTTGCTCTTAAAGTTAGAATTAATAGGGACAAAATCAGTGTGAATAAAACGAGTAGTAACCTGAACCACATCTCCCAAGTGTTATCTATGCTGGTATCTCATTACAACATCGGACACACACTTGCTCATATCTGTATTTAGCAGTAGCCATACATCAGATAAATATACTGTTGTGTGGATATACTCCTGCCAGTGTTTGGATCTTGGAGATGACAAAGTCGACTCAAATAGGTGCCAGTGCTAGGACGGGCTTCCCCTTCAGTCCTTAAATGCCGTCTTCCATGCTGCTCATTGGCCCCTCTGCTTTTCTTGTTGTAAGTCTGCCCATGAGTCAAACCAGTGTAGCCTGAGGTTGCATCTCTCCCTTCAGGCCACAAGTGGGGGGGAAGATCATTAATCATAGCATCCAAGCTGCAGTGTCAGTAGAGTGAGTATACACCAAGCTACACAACAAATATCACCTTTGTTCAATAGTATGGTGGATTTATGTGGACAGGTTGAGGGCTAATGATCAGAGAAGTGACATTTACATTTAATTTGTTATCAGACATTTAAACTGCTTGTTACATCCCAAACTACAAAAGAAAAGAAAAAAAAACTGGGTTTCATGAAAATTTGAGAAGTCCCTGAATATGACTTGATGTTGAAATGACAGTGGAAATCAAATTAGCGTTACTCACATGTGTTTCACTTGGTCTCTGGTAGGAAGGCTGTAAGTGACCTGGTCAAAATAGTAGGGACAGATCTGCAGGGTTGCCATTTCTGGACAGGTGGACATCCTGGCAAAGAGTCGATCCAATGTATGGTTTGGTCCAAAGCACTGTCCAGGGAAGAGTCGACACCACAAGGCTGATACCAACCCATCAATGCTGGTTTGGGCTGCTGACAGCCTGAGAGGAAGTAACTGGTACATAGGTGGTTGGATGGCCACTTGTGCTAACTAAAGCCATCAAAAACAGATGAAATTTGATTTTAAGAGTACTGGCAGCCACGGAAATAAGTGATTGTATATTTGTTGATGTTTTCATGTCATTACACATTTGGTATTTCTGTTTGGCTTTTCTCAACCAAAACATTTTCTTATTGATTTTGAAATAAAAAACAGTTTATTATAACTATGTTCAAATTAATAAAAAATAAATGACGGTTACTTACCTCAACTGTAATCTACTATATGAAATGTGCACTTCTTGTTTTCATTTAATTTTTTGCTCTGTTCTAGAGCATGTGGCAGCTTTTTTAAAACTCTGACTTCAGAATGGCATATCAGGTTAAGTGTAACATGATAACTTTAATCACAAATGCATGCTAAAAATGATTTATAATAATCTTCACTCATTTTCATGGTGAATACAGCTTAACCAATTACACCTGTAGGCTTGGTCAGCAGCTTTGATTTGTTGTAAGTTTTGGTTTAGTTTAAAAGTCAAATTCTGGGTAATGGGCCTTGAAATACACAAAACATGACGCAGTTACAAGACCTGCCTGGCGCTTTCTCATATTACATTGCTTAAGGATTTTACTTGGTCAAAACAGATCATGTTTTTGCCTAAAAGTCTCAGGTCATATCAGGTCCTCTGGCAGTTTCAGCTGAAGTCTTAACAGCCAACAATTTCAAATTTTAAGTCCTCATTTTCACCAGCTTTTAAAGCCACACTCGAGTCCAAGTCAAGTATCACACTTAATATTTTTAGAAACCAACTACCTACATATGTAATAACTTCATTTAATTGTTGCTTGCCAGATTTTTATGACTTTTTGTTGTGTTTACAGTTCAGTTTTTTAAATCTTTTATCTTAAGGGTGTTACTAATCACATTTAACCAGCATTTTACACTTGAACTGTTCGTTGAAAAATGAAGATAGTTAAGTCGTGTTTCTAATGTTAGATTAACTACAAAAATAGTTAAATAGTGCCACTACCACCTGCTGCAAATTAGTTCTAGAATATCCACTAATAACACTGTGTCAATAGTTTTCTCGTGTATAGAAAATTTGAGCTTTTTTATACAGAGGCACATAATGTAATTTGGGTTTTTCAGTGAAGGGGAGGGGAAAATTTCTGTGCGACACCGACTCTGCTCATTCGCTCTTTGAGACTACCACATCACGTCGTCCACACTGCATCAACTTCAAAACATATCGGAAATACGGAGGAACACGGGTATGGCTGGGAATGTCGACGACTAACAGCTTCTTAACCAGCCAGGGAACAAAACCAGCCTCTTTGGTAAGAATGAAACAGTCAAATATTTTGCTAACCCACAATGAAAACAGCACAGCATTTGTGTGTTTCGCTGGTAGCTAGCTAGCCAGCTACCTAACGTCAGTTAACCCATAGCGGCTAGCTCTCCTCGGCTTGGTTGGGCTTGGATTTCCTGTCATAGCTGTCGTGAATCATTTTTTAGTTTGAGGTCGGAAGAGAACAGTTTCCTCTGTGGTGTTAACGGGATTTTAGGCGTAAAAGTGTGGTTGGTTGTCCCTTGGTTTGACTCAACGTGTTCACGTCAGTCATACAACAGTTGAAAAGAGAGTTAACGGTGGTGTTTGCTCCACTTAAGAGAGACACCCGAACGACACAAAACACGTTAATAAACCACTAATAATGTTAATAAACGGTTTATTTGATTACACGATAGCAAAAACAAGGAGAGACACAAGATCTTTTGTAAAGCGTGCGTCGTTAGTTAATCATTGTCGAAGATAATATTCGTTGAAAGTAGCGCAATTTACGCTACTTCTTCAAAATGCGTGCTCAACTTTTAGTTAAACCGCTTGAAAGTTTGCTTGCCTCTGAAATTGGCTAGTTCCCGTGTTACTTCTAAAAGCACAAGGGTGACACATACGTCAGTTTTGTTATGAGTTTAACAACAGGAATTGGCAAGTAACTCGGTATATTAATAGCTAACTATTCATGAGGGACTTGACTTCGCCAAAGCTGCAGACACGGTCACTGTTTAGGTATCAGAGAGTGTTGAAAATGTTGATTGACTGCGCCATTTCATGCTGCTTTTCCCACTTGAGTCGCTTTACTTCCAGCTGAAACAGGTTTCATAGCATCTATTCTTTCCCAATATTCTCATGTACACTCTTCTCAGCAGAACAAAAGGCTCTGCCTGGCGGCCCCCTCCCCCTCTCAACTGTCAGATTGATTGAGTCCATACTTGAGGTATGAGGGGACCAGTGCAGGGGGGCGAACAGAGGGCTACTCTTTTATTTTCACGAGAATCTCAACCAATAGTTTTATCTGTTGACAGCTATCTTTTATCTTAATGTCACACTCTGTCTTTGTGGGCAGGATAATGCACTCTGCACCTTCAGTCTTCTTCAGCTTTTGTGTAAATATATCAGACACACTTCTGTGTCTG
Source organism: Lates japonicus (assembly GCA_033238685.1). Classification (NCBI taxonomy): domain Eukaryota; kingdom Metazoa; phylum Chordata; class Actinopteri; family Centropomidae; genus Lates; species Lates japonicus. The sequence goes on from BRZM01000852.1 coordinate 63,360, forward strand.
GAGAACTTAAGCACTACTCATGTAGTCTGTCTCAAAGCAACAGACTAAAATTTATTCTTAAGTATAGGACTCAAACTAAAAATGAATGAAAACAGACTACTTCTGTGACATAAATATTTTTTTTAAAATCTCATTAAATATCCTTTGATAGCTTTTTAAAACCATAAATTACAAATCTAGACAAGAAGTACTCATAGTTACTGACTTATGAATCCAAAAGTACCAAAATGTGAAAGTAAATATGTTGGCCCATTTCAGTAACTCCTAAGGTGGCACTATGTATATATAACTATGAACAGTCTCCACTTTTGACATATTTTCATACACATTGACATACACATTTTCCTGTCTCTGAGCAACATTCACTTTAGCCTAGTCTCCAGGACAGGAAGTAATATCAATAATGAAAATATGTCAAAATGAGACTGTTCATGAATTATATATATATAGTGCCACCTTAAAGTTAATGGCCAACTTTCTGACCCCTGGCTGCTTTAGTTCATAAGTCATGTAATCTGGGTGTGATTATGGTTTTAAAAGCTGTCAGGACTAATGGTTTTTAAAAACAGAAGTAGTCTGTTTTCATTCATTTTGGTTGGAGTCTAGCAAATGAAATTTTAGTCTGTTTAACTGTAATTAGTCTTAAGTTCTCCAGACACGGGGTGTGTGATGTTACGAAAGCTGAGAAAGCTGAAGGTGCAGGTGGTGTCCTGGGTGGAGCATTGAATGAATGGCTGTCGGCAGATAAAACGTGGTTGGTCTCGTGTGTTCACCACTGCGCTGATCCTCATGCAGTGGCTCGTCAATCTGACGAGGAAGGGCGTGTGCAGCGGGAAAGAACCAAATGCTATAATTTCAGCTGAGTAAAGCGACTCAGGTGGGCTGGCGTAACGGTCGTCGGCGCATTCCGCTCCTGATACTGAAACAGTGACCGTGATCTTTCGGCAATCCAGTCCCTCATCAACTAACCGGGTTGCCAGTTCTGTTAAGCTCATGGGCTGACGTGTCGCCCGCTGTTTGGAAGTGACACGGGGAACCAATTTCGGGGAGCCATCAAGCAGTTTAACCGTGAGGCACGTTGAAGAGTGGCGTGAGTGCTCGCGAATATTGTGGGCAATGAACTGGGCGCGCGCTTAAGATGCCGTGATGCCTCGCGTTTTTAACATCGTGTGATCAATAGGCCGTTTGATAACGTTATTGGTGGTTGATGGCGTGTTTTGTCGTTCGGTGAACGGGCTTTTTCGGCGCGTTGTGACTGACGTGAACGCGAGTCAGGCGGGACCGCTTTGCGTTGGCACGGAGAAACTGTTCTCTTCCGACCTCTGCGGTAGCAGGAAATCAAGCCCAATAACCGAGGGGCTGGCACTGTAAACGGCGTTGACAACTGACTATTGTACCGGCAGGCTACAAATATATTCGTGTGGGATGCTCGCGACTGTTCATTCTCAGAGTTTATTCCTGACAGTTGAAGCGTTGATGGTGACCGGCCCGGCTGGTTCCTTCCGATGTGTTTGAGTTGATGCGGTGGTGGACGACGGTGGTCGAGGCGAGATGGTGGTCGCCACTCGCCTGAGGCAGGTTGTGTATATCAAAAATCGGGTTGCGCGGAGGGCGATCAGTGGTCGGATCGGTGGGGAACTCGGTGCCCGGCAGGAACTGTGGTTAATCTGGCATTGAAACGCGACAACCGTTTTTCGAATTGATGTGGGTGCTGGTTAAATAGCAAGATAAGTTTAAGGCAGACTGTAAACGCAACAAAGTCATAAAAATATGACGGCAACTGGTGAAATGAAGTTATTACACATGTGTGGGTAGTTGGTTTCTAAAATATTAAGTGTATGACGGACTCAGTATTAGCTGGTGTCGGGACTTAGAGTGAGAATTGATGCGGAGGACGATGTGAACCTGGTTTGGGCAAGAGCATGTCTGTTTGTTTCAAGTAAACGCTGAGCAGTGAGGGGCGGTCTTCGACACAAAATCATCCTGTGTTCAGGCCCGTACTAGTTGAACTTTTAACTGAGCCAACACAACAAATCAAAGCTGCTGATAGCTTCTGAATGGCTCTCAGAATGAGACAAGCTGTGTTCATAATGAAAATGATGATATAAATGGGCTGGCGGCATGGGCTAATTAGAAAATTGTCATGTTACGCACAACTGATATGCCATTCTGGTCCGGGGTTTGCTGCATGCTCTGGAGAACAGGCAGGTAAATGAGCAAGTGCACATTCATGTGGTGGTGGTTGAGAATAATGTAAGTCGTTTATTTTGATGTTGAACCTTGATTATGAGCTGTTCAAAATCAATAATTTTAGTTGAAAAGCCAGGCAGCAAATGTGATGACATGTTTGTCAACAATGTCTGATCACTTATTTCCGTGGCTGTGCTCTTAAAATCAATTTCGTCATTTTGATGACTGGTGCTGATATCTGCTTCCTCCGGGCGGCAACAAACGCGTTATCGGCAATAATCGACTCTTCCCTGGTTAACGGACCAAACCATACGTTGGATCGACTCTTTGCCGGGATGTCACCTGTCGAAATGACGACCTGCAGATGCTGTCGGGTGCCACAGCAACTTCCAGAGACAGTGGGCACGCGTGATAACGCTGTTCACTGTCATTCAGAATCATGGACTGCTCATTTTCGCAAACCAGTTTTCTTTTCTTTGTGGTTGAGATGTATTCAAGCAGTTTAAATGATAACAAATTGAAATGTCGCTGCTCGATCGTGGCCAGCATCTGCCATGCCTGTGAGGTGGGCTTATTGTGCTGCGACACTGCCAGATGTATGATGTCTTCGGCCTGAAGGAGAGATCGAGCTGCTGGTTTGACCGTAGACGGGCAAGAAACGAGACCAATGTTGCGCGGCTGATTTGTCATCTCAGATCAGCGCTGGCGAAATATCACGCAATATGTTGATGTGTACTATGCGTAAAGATATGACAGTGTCCGATGTTGGACTGCCAATGGATAGCGGTTCGCTGGTCTGGTCGGCTGGGGTGACGATTTACAACTCCGTTATGGTGGACGATTAACTCGCGGTGAGACGTTTCATGACGGGTAGACGATGGACCGCTGGGCTGCCGGCGTTGACACCGCAACTGGGCTGCTGCAATGATCGGTGATTGGAATTGATTGATGCAATTGACCGTTTGATGGAAATCGGGCGAAATGTCCGTGTAGTTTCCAGCCGGACCTTCAGGTGCTTGTTTTATCGACCGGTCTGAAACAGAAGATATTTGAGTTAATCAAGAGACTGTGAAATCGTACGTTGGCTGGAACCAGTTAAAAGTTTTAACCGTGACTGGCTATTTGGTGCAAGTGCGGGTCAGCCGTGTTGGCTATGAACATCTGTTTGCAAGACGAACTCGGCAATCTTCGGATAATCAAGTATCTTCAATTAAAAAGATATCAGGCGAAAAAAGACAGTGGTTACCAATAGTAATGTTGAAATGAGTGCATGTCGTGCAAATGGTGGCACGGTCGGGAACGGGTGAACCCGGAGGAGTATATTACTGCTGCTCGATCTGTTCTCGGAAGGGACACAGGGGCCTAATCTGAACATTGAGCAACGGCGTGATCCCGGAAATCGTGCGTCATGCAAATCCTGAACACACAATGAACACCTGGATGTGAAGTGGCAGGCGTGCCTGCTGGATGTGACCCTCTGCTTGTGAACTCGTGCTCCTGCGCTGATGGCAGTCTTCTGGCTTTCCGAAATCGAACGATGCCTGTTCTCACGCACTGTGCCAGCGAAAGCCGAGCGAAAAATCAAACAACAAATGAATAATATGTTGAATTGTTCTATACAAAATAAAAGATTACCTGTTAAATTATTTTACATTCACTAATCAGAAAAAAAGCCCTATAAACAGATGATCAAAACTCTAGCTAACGGACAAGCCCAGATATGATCGTACGTCGTGCGTCGGTTGGCAATGTAATAATATCTGTTTATGCGGGGCGCAGCATGGAGACAGCTGTGCTGTTGTCGAAGTGAAGCAGGTCCGGGTAAGGGTCAGCAACCAGCCGAAGCGTCACCATCTCGGTTTGTTCACGCAGGGCAATAAAATAGCGACTATTATAAATAAATGATGGACGCAGGGGTACGCGTATGTTGGAAGACGGAAGCAAAAGTCTGATTGAACAGTTGACTATGAACATTGATTCTCTGCTGTACTGGCTTCATCAAATGAACTCTTCGCGATGCGGTCCGATGATGAAAAATCGTCGTCAGTCAGTTTAAAACATGTACCGCAGAGATACGTGAGCTGAATTATACTGCGGTAGCCGCAGGCCGGGGTTAAGCCCAGAAAGTGGTGGTCGTGCTGTTATGGAGGACTCGTGGTGAAAGAACAAACAGGTTTGATCACCTGAAAAACTCCACCAGAAGCAGTGAGGCGGTATGGTCAAGCCAGCGTAAATATCACGTGTTGAATAAAACCCAGCGGAAGATGATTAGTCGCTGGGAAGTAGGTGAGCCGTGTGACACATGTGCTGGTCGTTCGGTAATTGAACATTACAAGCAAATCGTTGGAAGAAATGAAGCGTAATGTAAAGACAATGCTGTTGTACTATGCGCAATGCCCTAAAAGGAAGTCGATTTCTCGTCTGTGCTCACGCAAACACCACATAAATACGCCGTTGATGAGCCAGGTGCAATCCTCGGGTACTCCTCGAAGATTCATTTACTGGTGACGTGGAGAAAATGGACATTCTGCTGCGGTCAGCATCTTCTGTTAAACGACCGGGACAGCGAGCTGGTCTCTGCTCGTTGTGGCCATGATCACCAGAGAGGTTCAAATAATGAAATGAGCATGGTGGGGTGTGAGCAGATGAGGTGCGTTGGTCCCGTATGGAGCTGCGAGCTGCTGAAGGAAGAGAATCCGCAGTGGTTTATGAACGTCCGTCACTCTGGGCTGACCAGAGGCTGGGTGGGTGCTGCATGGTCGTTTTTGTTAAGGGGCTGACGCTGACTGGGGTGTGACGGTGCAGTCGGAGAGGCAGCACAGTCAGTGGACCTCACGATGACGGGGCTGAATGCGTGCGTTGGCTGGATGCTGCTGAACTGCGCTGTCGCGCGGTGGTGGCTGCGCGGCGGTTGTCTGTGAGGGAATTTATTGAAGCGACGGCGTGAAAACGTAAACAGGTTAACTCGCAGCGGCGTTTCCTGGACTACGCAAACCGCCTCTTTAATATGCTGACGGCTTGTCTGAAGTCATCACCTCCGGCATAAACCGCTAATGAATTCGTCCGTTGGGCACGAAAAATGACGATATAAACTGGAGCATTTTTACCGCTGGCGGTAACGGTGGATGGCTGTTGGGAGGGCGGGCATGGTACGGTGCTCCGTCACTGCCGCCGAAGTCGCCGTTGATCACGAAGGTTGAGCTTTCCTGGTTTGGTGGACAGCTCGCCCGACGATGGGCGACCATCCATTGATGGCGGCTCGTGGACCTGCTTGCTCGTCTGCAGGCGGGAGTGGCGATACTGCGTTGAATGTTATCGAGATCGCCTTCCGGGACAAAGAAATGTCTGGGGGAACGCCAGGCCTGGTCTGTGTCGATCCGCGGGTCAGTGTGCATCAAAAGAGCGCAGCAGTGGCAATAACGTGATTTCATCAGTGAAGAAAACTCCCTTCGCCCGGCGGGCGTCACGCGCCGCTCTGGTGCTTCGCCGTCTCTGAACGGAAACTCCGGCCACGCAGATGAATGCGGCGGAGATGGTGACGAAGACACATTTTCTTTCGCTCTACATCTGTAATAACTGTGGCTAAAATACGGTATCACTGAAATACGTATACTAGTAGTGTCTGTTTAACTCTAACGTGATGTATTTGCTCTGTTATGGTCAGATCCATCTTGCGAAATGAGATGACTGGTGGTATGGGCAATGCAGTATGCAAGCACAAGATGCAGATCGTGGATGGCTGTGTGACTCGTATGGTGTGTGCCACAGCCAACATCTTACCTGACCTGATGATCATGCAGAGGTTGCACCCTGGGAGGGTCAATGTGAGCGATAATTGAACAGATTGATCGTCGTGTCTGGGGTGTTGTAAGCAAAAAAGTGATGAATCTGGCACCTTGCAGTGAGCGATCCCATGGGCCTCGCTGAGCATTAAGCTGGTGTCGTGCATTGTGAGCTCAAAAGTGGCGCTCAGCCTGACTTCACTGCTGGGCCTGCACCAATGTCGCTGGCATCTGGCTTTGGTCTGGGAGGCAAGGCATGGTGAAATGGTTACTCCAGCTTTGTAATACTTAT